>JAQOOF010000250.1:0-41808 GCA_029931835.1 Etheostoma nigrum
CTTTCTCAGGTCAAATATTTTAATTCAGACAAATACACAGCGCCGGCTTGACTGACACAAATGTTGCGTCTATTTACATATTTCTATAGACTTTGAATGTTGTGGCGTCTCTCCCCGGGCGGTGTGACCGCGGTATGAAGATGAGTTCTGGTGTTGATGATGATCTTCTGTTGGAGCGGTGCTGAGTCCAGTCTGAATCAGGGACTTGTTGGTTGATGTCATCTTGTTGTTCTGGGTCTGGGGTCTTTTCTCTCTCTCTGTTATCTTCTATCATCTCTCCAGACTCTGTCAGGCTGGTGAACGGGACCAGTCTGTGCTCAGGCAGACTGGAGGTGAAGACTAACCAGTCTACCCAGTCCTGGTCCTCAGTGTGTCAACAGGACTTTGACCAGCAGGATGCAGAGGTGGTCTGCAGGGAGCTTGGCTGTGGGGCTCCTTCAGTCCTCCAGGGGGCGCTCTATGGAGACGTGGAGCCTCCAATGAGGACCAAAGAGTTCCAGTGTGGAGGCCATGAGTCTGCTCTCCTGGACTGTAGAAGCTCAGGCTCAGATAGAAACACCTGCTCACCTGGAAAAGCTGTTGGACTCACCTGCTCAGGTAGAAGAGGAGCTGCAGCTCTGATTGGTTCATGTCTCTTCTAATAATACTCACTTTGGTCTTTTGCTGATGACTCTCTGCTTTCTGTTCAGAGTCTGATGCTGTCAGGTTGGTGGGGGGGGGCCAGTCGCTGTGCAGGGACACTGGAGGTGAAACAGGGAGAATGGAGACCTGTGATTGGTTACTCTACCTGGACCCTGAAGACAGCAGCTGCTGTCTGCAGAGAGTCAGACTGTGGCTCTGCTGTTTCTGTAGGAGAGAGAGAAGAGTCCTCAGGAAGATCTGTGTGGTGGATCAGGTCTGACTGTGTTGAGTCTGGATCTGCTCTGAGGGAGTGTGCAGCACCAGGTTCCTCTTTCCTCCTTCCTTGATCTCACCTGCTCAGGTAAGCCCGTCCCCGTGGTGGGATAACTTACAGCTGTGATATTGTAACGTTAAATAAAGTCAGCAGACAGCAGTTAGTAGTTCTCTGTTATGTTGAAAGTGTAAATGATGAATTATTATTAATATTATATGAATGTCTAATCTGTCTTTTGATCCTTTTGGAGATTTTTCATCTTTTCTTTCTTCTTCATGACATTAATACACATTTTACCTGGGGGGGGGGGGGGGCACACTACAACACAAATACACACACTACAACACATATACACACTACAACACATATACACACTACAACACATATACACACTACAACACATATACACACTACAACACATATACACACTACAACACATATACACACTACAACACATATACACACTACAACACATATACACACTACAACACATATACACACTACAACACATATACACACTACAACACATATACACACTACAACACATATACAGAGACACAGAGACACTTTCATTCATATTTAAACAACAATGTCCTCATTAAACCCGGGTCCTAAATCAATTTAAAACCAGGGACATCCAGACTGCCTTTCTGCAGGTCCTTAAAAAGCCTTTAGGGAGACCAACTCCTTCAACTGGACTTCATCTGAAGCTGAGTCCATGCACATGGGGTTGCAAAATGAATATATAAAAATATAAAATGAATATATGTATTAATATACACTACCGGTCCAAAGTTTGGGGTCACTTCTACATTTCCATCCCACTCCATTATAGACAGAATACCTGCTAATTTGGGTGGGGGGGCTGATCTTTAATGCAATATCTACATTGCCCATTATCAGCAACCATTCATCCAATGTTCCAAAGGCACATTCTGTGTACTAATCTATCATTTAAAAATAAAACACTAGAAAAACATTGGAGAACCATTTTACTATTATGTAAGCACATAATGTAATCTGATTACTGCCCTGGTTAAAAAAACAATGCAACTGATCTCAGCTGGCATTCTGTCTACAATGGAGGTCAATGGGAATTTCTATGTGACCCCAAACTTTTGACCAGTAGTATATATATATATATATATATATATATATATATATATATATATATATATATATATAAAGCCTTTTTGCCAAAGTCAGTGTGACCTTAGGGACTATCAATAAAACCAGATCCTGTGGAGGGGATGTGTCCCTGCAGACCTCGGGGAGATGGAAGTGTTCAGATAAAGAGGAAGACGTCCTAATACTGCCTTAGAAATACAAAGACCCCCCCCCCAGCAAACAGTGATGAGAGAGAGATTTTAGGTTTGTGATGAATCTCAAGGCTCCATGAAACCCAGTGTCCACAGCACGAAGACACTGGGAGGATGGATGCATGTATAAAATATCACCACACACATTTCTTTCTCAGTTCAAATATTTTAATTCAGACAAATACACAGCGCCGGCTTGTTGTGTCTATTTGCATATTTCTATAGACTTTGAATGTTGTGGCGTCTCTCCCCGGGCGGTGTGACCGCGGTATGAAGATGAGTTCTGGTGTTGATGATGATCTTCTGTTGGAGCGGTGCTGAGTCCAGTCTGAATCAGGGACTTGTTGGTTGATGTCATCTTGTTGTTCTGGGTCTGGGGTCTTTTCTCTCTCTCTGTTATCTTCTATCATCTCTCCAGACTCTGTCAGGCTGGTGAACGGGACCAGTCTGTGCTCAGGTAGACTGGAGGTGAAGACTAACCAGTCTACCCAGCCCTGGTCCTCAGTGTGTGAACAGGACTTTGACCAGCAGGATGCAGAGGTGGTCTGCAGGGAGCTTGGCTGTGGGGCTCCTTCAGTCCTCCAGGGGGCGCTCTATGGAGACGTGGAGCCTCCAATGAGGACCAAAGAGTTCCAGTGTGGAGGCCATGAGTCTGCTCTCCTGGACTGTAGAAGCTCAGGCTCAGATAGAAACACCTGCTCACCTGGAAAAGCTGTTGGACTCACCTGCTCAGGTAGAAGAGGAGCTGCAGCTCTGATTGGTTCATGTCTCTTCTAATAATACTCACTTTGTTCTTTTGCTGATGACTCTCTGCTTTCTGTTCAGAGTCTGTCAGGTTGGTGGGGGGGGCCAGTCGCTGTGCAGGAGCACTGGAGGTGAAACATAACGGAGAATGGAGACCTGTGATTGGTTACTATGACTCTACCTGGACCCTGAAGACAGCAGCTGCTGCCTGCAGAGAGTTAGACTGTGGCTCTGCTGTTTCTGTAGAGAGAAAAGAGTCCTCACGCAGATCTGTGTGGTGGATCAGGTCTGACTGTGTTGAGTCTGGATCTGCTCTGAGGGAGTGTGCAGCATCAGGTTCCTCTTCCTCCTTCCTTGATCTCACCTGCTCAGGTAAGCCCGTCCCCGTGGTGAATTATTATTAATATTATATGAATGTCTAATCTGTCTTTTGATCCTTTTGGAGATTTTTCATCTTTTCTTTCTTCTTCATGACATTAATATACATTTTACCCGGGGGGGGGGGGGGGCACACTACAACATATATACACACACTACAACACAAATACACACTACAACACAAATACACACTACAACACAAATATACACACTACAACACATATACACACTACAACACAAATACACACTACAACACAAATATACACACTACAACACATATACACACTATAACACATATACACACTATAACACATGTACACACTACAACACATGTACACACTACAACACATGTACACACTACAACACATGTACACACTACAACACATGTACACACTACAACACATGTACACACTACAACACATATACACACTACAACACGTATACACCCTACAACACATATACACACTACAACACATGTACACACTACAACACATGTACACACTACAACACATATACACACTACAACACATGTACACACTACAACACATATACACACTACAACACATATACACACTACAACACATATACACACTACAACACATGTACACACTACAACACATGTACACACTACAACACATATACACACTACAACACATATACACACTACAACACATGTACACACTACAACACATATACACACTACAACACATATACACACTACAACACATGTACACACTACAACACATGTACACACTACAACACATATACACACTACACACTACAACACATATACACACTACAACACATATACACACTACAACACATGTACACACTACAACACATGTACACACTACAACACATATACACACTACAACACATATACACACTACAACACATGTACACACTACAACACATGTACACACTACAACACATGTACACACTACAACACATATACACACTACAACACATGTACACACTACAACACATGTACACACTACAACACATATACACACTACAACACATGTACACACTACAACACATATACACACTACAACACGTATACACACTACAACACATATACACACACTACAACACATATACACACTACAACACATATACACACTACAACACATATACACACACTACAACACATATACACACACTACAACACATATACACACTACAACACATATACACACACTACAACACGTATACACACTACAACACTTATACACACACTACAACACATATACACACTACAACACATATACACACTACAACACATTTACACACTACAACACATATACACACACTACAACACATATACACACTACAACACATATACACTACAACACGTATACACACTACAACACATATACACACACTACAACACATATACACACTACAACACATATACACACTACAACACATATACACACACTACAACACATATACACACTACAACACATATACACACTACAACACGTATACACACTACAACACATATACACACACTACAACACATATACACACTACAACACATATACACACTACAACACATATACACACTACAACACATATACACACTACAACACATATACACACTACAACACATATACACACACTACAACACATTTACACACTACAACACATATACACACACTACAACACATATACACACTACAACACATATACACACTACAACACGTATACACACTACAACACATATACACACACTACAACCCATATACACACACTACAACACATATACACACTACAACACGTATACACACTACAACACATATACACACACTACAACACATATACACACTACAACACATATACACACTACAACACATATACACACACTACAACACATATACACACACTACAACACGTATACACACTACAACACGAATACACACTACAACACATATACACACTACACACTACAACACATATACACACTACAACACATATACACACTACAACACATATACACACTACAACACATATACACACTACAACACATATACACACTACAACACGAATACACACTACAACACATATACACACTACACACTACAACACATATACACACTACAACACGTATACACACTACAACACATATACACACTACAACACATATACACACTACAACACATATACACACTACAACACATATACACACTACAACACGTATACACACTACAACACATGTACACACTACAACACATATACACACTACAACACATATACACACTACAACACATATACACACTACAACACATATACACACTACAACACATATACACACTACAACACATATACACACTACAACACGAATACACACTACAACACATATACACACTACAACACATGTACACACTACAACACATATACACACTACAACACGTATACACACCTACAACACATATACACACTACAACACATATACACACTACAACACATACACACTACAACACATATACACACTACAACACATATACACACTACAACACATACACACTACAACACATATACACACTACAACACATATACACACTACAACACATATACACACTACAACACATATACACACTACAACACGAATACACACTACAACACATATACACACTACAACACATATACACACTACAACACATATACACACTACAACACATACACACTACAACACGAATACACACTACAACACATATACACACTACAACACATATACACACTACAACACATATACACACTACAACACGAATACACACTACAACACATATACACACTACAACACGAATACACACTACAACACATATACACACTACAACACATGTACACACTACAACACATATACACACTACAACACGTATACACACCTACAACACATATACACACTACAACACATATACACACTACAACACATACACACTACAACACATATACACACTACAACACATATACACACTACAACACATACACACTACAACACATATACACACTACAACACATATACACACTACAACACATATACACACTACAACACATATACACACTACAACACGAATACACACTACAACACATATACACACTACAACACATATACACACTACAACACATATACACACTACAACACATATACACACTACAACACGAATACACACTACAACACATATACACACTACACACTACAA
Organism: Etheostoma nigrum; assembly: GCA_029931835.1. Lineage (NCBI taxonomy): Eukaryota > Metazoa > Chordata > Actinopteri > Perciformes > Percidae > Etheostoma > Etheostoma nigrum. Next base: position 6,540 of record JAQOOF010000250.1, read on the forward strand.
CACATATACACACTACAACACGTATACACACTACAACACATATACACACTACAACACATATACACACTACAACACATATACACACTACAACACATATACACACTACAACACGTATACACACTACAACACATGTACACACTACAACACATATACACACTACAACACATATACACACTACAACACATATACACACTACAACACATATACACACTACAACACATATACACACTACAACACATATACACACTACAACACGAATACACACTACAACACATATACACACTACAACACATGTACACACTACAACACATATACACACTACAACACGTATACACACCTACAACACATATACACACTACAACACATATACACACTACAACACATACACACTACAACACATATACACACTACAACACATATACACACTACAACACATACACACTACAACACATATACACACTACAACACATATACACACTACAACACATATACACACTACAACACGAATACACACTACAACACATATACACACTACAACACGAATACACACTACAACACACATACACACTACAACACATATACACACTACAACACGTATACACACTACAACACATATACACACACTACAACACATATACACACTACAACACATATACACACTACAACACGTATACACACTACAACACATATACACACACTACAACACATATACACACTACAACACATATACACACTACAACACGAATACACACTACAACACATATACACACTACAACACATATACACACTACAACACATATACACACTACAACACGTATACACACTACAACACGTATACACACTACAACACGTATACACACTACAACACATATACACACTACAACACATATACACACTACAACACATATACACACTACAACACGAATACACACTACAACACGTATACACACTACAACACATATACACACTACAACACATATACACACTACAACACATATACACACTACAACACATATACACACTACAACACATATACACACTACAACACGAATACACACTACAACACATATACACACTACAACACATATACACACTATAACACATATACACACTACAACACATATACACACTACAACACGAATACACACTACAACACATATACACACTACAACACATATACACACTATAACACATATACACACTACAACACATATACACACTACAACACATATACACACTACAACACGAATACACACTACAACACATATACACACTACAACACATATACACACTACAACACATATACACACTATAACACATATACACACTACAACACATATACACACTACAACACGAATACACACTACAACACATATACACACTACAACACATATACACACTACAACACATGTACACACTACAACACATATACACACTACAACACATATACACACTACAACACATATACACACTACAACACATATACACACACTACAACACATATACACACACTACAACACATATACACACACTACAACACGTATACACACTACAACACGAATACACACTACAACACATATACACACTACAACACATATACACACTACAACACATATACACACACTACAACACATATACACACTACAACACATATACACACTACAACACATATACACACTACAACACATATACACACTACAACACATATACACACACTACAACACGTATACACACTACAACACATATACACACTACAACACATATACACACACTACAACACATATACACACTACAACACGTATACACACTACAACACATATACACACTACAACACATACACACACACTACAACACGTATACACACTACAACACATATACACACTACAACACATGTACACACTACAACACATATACACACTACAACACATGTACACACTACAACACATATACACACTACAACACATATACACACTACAACACATATACACACTACAACACATATACACACTACAACACATATACACACTACAACACATATACACACACTACAACACGTATACACACTACAACACGAATACACACTACAACACATATACACACTACAACACATATACACACTACAACACATATACACACTACAACACATATACACACTACAACACATATACACACTACAACACATATACACACACACTACAACACATATACACACACTACAACACATATACACACTACAACACATATACACACACTACAACACATATACACACTACAACACGTATACACACTACAACACATATACACACTACAACACATATACACACTACAACACATATACACACTACAACACGTATACACACTACAACACATATACACACACTACAACACATATACACACTACAACACATATACACAATACAACACATATACACACACTACAACACATATACACACTACAACACATATACACACTACAACACATATACACACTACAACACGTATACACACTACAACACATATACACACTACAACACATATACACACTACAACACATATACACACTACAACACATATACACACTACAACACATATACACACTACAACACATATACACACTACAACACATATACACACTACAACACGAATACACACTACAACACATATACACACTACAACACATATACACACTACAACACATATACACACTACAACACATATACACACTACAACACATATACACACTACAACACATATATACACTACAACACATATACACACTACAACACATATACACACACTACAACACATATACACACTACAACACATATACACACTACAACACATATACACACACTACAACACGTATACACACTACAACACGAATACACACTACAACACATATACACACTACAACACATATACACACTACAACACATATACACACTACAACACATACACACTACAACACATATACACACTACAACACATATACACACTACAACACATATACACACTACAACACGTATACACACACTACAACACATACACACTACAACACATATACACACTACAACACATATACACACTACAACACGTATACACCCTACAACACATATACACACTACAACACATATACACACTACAACACATATACACACTACAACACATATACACACTACAACACATATACACACACTACAACACATATACACACACTACAACACGTATACACACTACAACACGAATACACACTACAACACATATACACACTACAACACATATACACACTACAACACATATACACACTACAACACATATACACACACTACAACACATACACACTACAACACGTATACACCCTACAACACATATACACACTACAACACATATACACACTACAACACATATACACACTACAACACATATACACACACTACAACACATACACACTACAACACATATACACACTACAACACATATACACACTACAACACGTATACACCCTACAACACATATACACACTACAACACATGTACACACTACAACACATGTACACACTACAACACATATACACACTACAACACATATACACACTACAACACATGTACACACTACAACACATGTACACACTACAACACATGTACCCACTACAACACATGTACACACTACAACACATGTACACACTACAACACATATACACACTACAACACATATACACAACACATATACACACTACAACACATATACACACTACAACACATATACACACTACAACACATATACACACTACAACACATATACACAACACATACACACACTACAACACATATACACACACTACAACACATATACACACTACAACACATATACACACACTACAACACATATACACACTACAACACATATACACACTACAACACGAATACACACTACAACACATATACACACTACAACACATATACACACTATAACACATATACACACTACAACACATATACACACTACAACACGAATACACACTACAACACATATACACACTACAACACATATACACACTATAACACATATACACACTACAACACATATACACACTACAACACATATACACACTACAACACGAATACACACTACAACACATATACACACTACAACACATATACACACTACAACACATATACACACTATAACACATATACACACTACAACACATATACACACTACAACACGAATACACACTACAACACATATACACACTACAACACATATACACACTACAACACATGTACACACTACAACACATATACACACTACAACACATATACACACTACAACACATATACACACTACAACACATATACACACACTACAACACATATACACACACTACAACACATATACACACACTACAACACGTATACACACTACAACACGAATACACACTACAACACATATACACACTACAACACATATACACACTACAACACATATACACACTACAACACATATACACATATACACACTACAACACATATACACACTACAACACATATACACACTACAACACATATACACACTACAACACATATACACACTACAACACATATACACACACTACAACACGTATACACACTACAACACATATACACACTACAACACATATACACACACTACAACACATATACACACTACAACACGTATACACACTACAACACATATACACACTACAACACATACACACACACTACAACACGTATACACACTACAACACATATACACACTACAACACATGTACACACTACAACACATATACACACTACAACACATGTACACACTACAACACATATACACACTACAACACATATACACACTACAACACATATACACACTACAACACATATACACACTACAACACATATACACACACTACAACACGTATACACACTACAACACGAATACACACTACAACACATATACACACTACAACACATATACACACTACAACACATATACACACTACAACACATATACACACTACAACACATATACACACTACAACACATATACACACACACTACAACACATATACACACACTACAACACATATACACACTACAACACATATACACACACTACAACACATATACACACTACAACACGTATACACACTACAACACATATACACACTACAACACATATACACACTACAACACATATACACACTACAACACGTATACACACTACAACACATATACACACACTACAACACATATACACACTACAACACATATACACAATACAACACATATACACACACTACAACACATATACACACTACAACACATATACACACTACAACACATATACACACTACAACACGTATACACACTACAACACATATACACACACTACAACACATATACACACACTACAACACGTATACACACTACAACACGAATACACACTACAACACATATACACACTACAACACATATACACACTACAACACATATACACACTACAACACATATACACACTACAACACATATACACACTACAACACATATACACACTACAACACATATACACACACTACAACACGTATACACACTACAACACATATACACACTACAACACATATACACACACTACAACACATATACACACTACAACACGTATACACACTACAACACATATACACACTACAACACATACACACACACTACAACACGTATACACACTACAACACATATACACACTACAACACATGTACACACTACAACACATATACACACTACAACACATATACACACTACAACACGTATACACACTACAACACATATACACACTACAACACATATACACACTACAACACATATACACACTACAACACGTATACACACTACAACACATATACACACACTACAACACATATACACACTACAACACATATACACAATACAACACATATACACACACTACAACACATATACACACTACAACACATATACACACTACAACACATATACACACTACAACACGTATACACACTACAACACATATACACACTACAACACATATACACACTACAACACATATACACACTACAACACATATACACACTACAACACATATACACACTACAACACATATACACACTACAACACGAATACACACTACAACACATATACACACTACAACACATATACACACTACAACACATATACACACTACAACACATATACACACTACAACACATATACACACTACAACACATATATACACTACAACACATATACACACTACAACACATATACACACACTACAACACATATACACACTACAACACATATACACACTACAACACATATACACACACTACAACACGTATACACACTACAACACGAATACACACTACAACACATATACACACTACAACACATATACACACTACAACACATATACACACTACAACACATACACACTACAACACATATACACACTACAACACATATACACACTACAACACATATACACACTACAACACGTATACACACACTACAACACATACACACTACAACACATATACACACTACAACACATATACACACTACAACACGTATACACCCTACAACACATATACACACTACAACACATATACACACTACAACACATATACACACTACAACACATATACACACTACAACACATATACACACACTACAACACATATACACACACTACAACACGTATACACACTACAACACGAATACACACTACAACACATATACACACTACAACACATATACACACTACAACACATATACACACTACAACACATATACACACACTACAACACATACACACTACAACACGTATACACCCTACAACACATATACACACTACAACACATATACACACTACAACACATATACACACTACAACACATATACACACACTACAACACATACACACTACAACACATATACACACTACAACACATATACACACTACAACACGTATACACCCTACAACACATATACACACTACAACACATGTACACACTACAACACATGTACACACTACAACACATATACACACTACAACACATATACACACTACAACACATGTACACACTACAACACATGTACACACTACAACACATGTACACACTACAACACATGTACACACTACAACACATGTACACACTACAACACATATACACACTACAACACATATACACAACACATATACACACTACAACACATATACACACTACAACACATATACACACTACAACACATATACACACTACAACACATATACACAACACATACACACACTACAACACATATACACACACTACAACACATATACACACTACAACACATATACACACACTACAACACATATACACACTACAACACATATACACACTACAACACGAATACACACTACAACACATATACACACTACAACACATATACACACTATAACACATATACACACTACAACACATATACACACTACAACACGAATACACACTACAACACATATACACACTACAACACATATACACACTATAACACATATACACACTACAACACATATACACACTACAACACATATACACACTACAACACGAATACACACTACAACACATATACACACTACAACACATATACACACTACAACACATATACACACTATAACACATATACACACTACAACACATATACACACTACAACACGAATACACACTACAACACATATACACACTACAACACATATACACACTACAACACATGTACACACTACAACACATATACACACTACAACACATATACACACTACAACACATATACACACTACAACACATATACACACACTACAACACATATACACACACTACAACACATATACACACACTACAACACGTATACACACTACAACACGAATACACACTACAACACATATACACACTACAACACATATACACACTACAACACATATACACACTACAACACATATACACACTACAACACATATACACACTACAACACATATACACACTACAACACATATACACACTACAACACATATACACACACTACAACACGTATACACACTACAACACATATACACACTACAACACATATACACACACTACAACACATATACACACTACAACACGTATACACACTACAACACATATACACACTACAACACATACACACACACTACAACACGTATACACACTACAACACATATACACACTACAACACATGTACACACTACAACACATATACACACTACAACACATGTACACACTACAACACATATACACACTACAACACATATACACACTACAACACATATACACACTACAACACATATACACACTACAACACATATACACACACTACAACACGTATACACACTACAACACGAATACACACTACAACACATATACACACTACAACACATATACACACTACAACACATATACACACTACAACACATATACACACACACTACAACACATATACACACACTACAACACATATACACACTACAACACATATACACACACTACAACACATATACACACTACAACACGTATACACACTACAACACATATACACACTACAACACATATACACACTACAACACATATACACACTACAACACGTATACACACTACAACACATATACACACACTACAACACATATACACACTACAACACATATACACAATACAACACATATACACACACTACAACACATATACACACTACAACACATATACACACTACAACACATATACACACTACAACACGTATACACACTACAACACATATACACACTACAACACATATACACACTACAACACATATACACACTACAACACATATACACACTACAACACATATACACACTACAACACATATACACACTACAACACATATACACACTACAACACGAATACACACTACAACACATATACACACTACAACACATATACACACTACAACACATATACACACTACAACACATATACACACTACAACACATATACACACTACAACACATATATACACTACAACACATATACACACTACAACACATATACACACACTACAACACATATACACACTACAACACATATACACACTACAACACATATACACACACTACAACACGTATACACACTACAACACGAATACACACTACAACACATATACACACTACAACACATATACACACTACAACACATATACACACTACAACACATACACACTACAACACATATACACACTACAACACATATACACACTACAACACATATACACACTACAACACGTATACACACACTACAACACATACACACTACAACACATATACACACTACAACACATATACACACTACAACACGTATACACCCTACAACACATATACACACTACAACACATATACACACTACAACACATATACACACTACAACACATATACACACTACAACACATATACACACACTACAACACATATACACACACTACAACACGTATACACACTACAACACGAATACACACTACAACACATATACACACTACAACACATATACACACTACAACACATATACACACTACAACACATATACACACACTACAACACATACACACTACAACACGTATACACCCTACAACACATATACACACTACAACACATATACACACTACAACACATATACACACTACAACACATATACACACACTACAACACATACACACTACAACACATATACACACTACAACACATATACACACTACAACACGTATACACCCTACAACACATATACACACTACAACACATGTACACACTACAACACATGTACACACTACAACACATATACACACTACAACACATATACACACTACAACACATGTACACACTACAACACATGTACACACTACAACACATGTACACACTACAACACATGTACACACTACAACACATGTACACACTACAACACATATACACACTACAACACATATACACAACACATATACACACTACAACACATATACACACTACAACACATATACACACTACAACACATATACACACTACAACACATATACACAACACATACACACACTACAACACATATACACACACTACAACACATATACACACTACAACACATATACACACACTACAACACATATACACACTACAACACATATACACACTACAACACGTATACACACTACAACACATATACACACACTACAACACATATACACACACTACAACACATATACACACTACAACACATATACACACACTACAACACGTATACACACTACAACACATATACACACACTACAACACATATACACACTACAACACATATACACACTACAACACATTTACACACTACAACACATATACACACACTACAACACATATACACACTACAACACATATACACACTACAACACGTATACACACTACAACACATATACACACACTACAACACATATACACACTACAACACATATACACACTACAACACATATACACACACTACAACACATATACACACTACAACACATATACACACACTACAACACATATACACACACTACAACACATATACACACACTACAACACATATACACACACTACAACACATATACACACTACAACACATATACACACACTACAACACATATACACACTACAACACATATACACACTACAACACATATACACACTACAACACATATACACACTACAACACGTATACACACTACAACACATATACACACACTACAACACATATACACACTACAACACATATACACACTACAACACATATACACACACTACAACACATATACACACACTACAACACATATACACACTACAACACATATACACACTACAACACATATACACACTACAACACATATACACACTACAACACATATACACACTACAACACATATACACACTACAACACATATACACACACTACAACACATTTACACACTACAACACATATACACACACTACAACACATATACACACTACAACACATATACACACTACAACACGTATACACACTACAACACATATACACACACTACAACACATATACACACACTACAACACATATACACACTACAACACGTATACACACTACAACACATATACACACACTACAACACATTTACACACTACAACACATATACACACACTACAACACATATACACACTACAACACATATACACACTACAACACGTATACACACTACAACACATATACACACACTACAACACATATACACACACTACAACACATATACACACTACAACACGTATACACACTACAACACATATACACACACTACAACACATATACACACTACAACACATATACACACTACAACACATATACACACACTACAACACATATACACACACTACAACACATATACACACTACAACACATATACACACTACAACACATATACACACTACAACACATATACACACACTACAACACATATACACACACTACAACACATATACACACTACAACACATATACACACACTACAACACATATACACACACTACAACACATATACACACTACACACTACAACACATATACACACTACAACACATATACACACTACAACACGTATACACACTACAACACATATACACACTACAACACATATACACACTACAACACATATACACACTACAACACATATACACACTACAACACGTATACACACTACAACACATATACACACTACAACACATATACACACTACAACACATATACACACTACAACACATATACACACTACAACACGAATACACACTACAACACATATACACACTACAACACATGTACACACTACAACACATGTACACACTACAACACATATACACACTACAACACATGTACACACTACAACACATGTACACACTACAACACATATACACACTACAACACATATACACACTACAACACGAATACACACTACAACACATATACACACTACAACACATGTACACACTACAACACATATACACACTACAACACGAATACACACTACAACACATATACACACTACAACACATGTACACACTACAACACATATACACACTACAACACATATACACACCTACAACACATATACACACTACAACACATATACACACTACAACACGAATACACACTACAACACATATACACACTACAACACATATACACACTACAACACATATACACACTACAACACATATACACACTACAACAACAACACATATACACACTACAACACATATACACACTACAACACATATACACACTACAACACATATACACACTACAACACGAATACACACTACAACACATATACACACTACAACACATATACACACTACAACACATATACACACTACAACACATATACACACTACAACACGTATACACACTACAACACATGTGCACACTACAACACATATACACACTACAACACATATACACACTACAACACATATACACACTACAACATATATACACACTACAACACATATACACACTACAACACATATACACACTACAACACGAATACACACTACAACACATATACACACTACAACACATGTACACACTACAACACATATACACACTACAACACGTATACACACCTACAACACATATACACACTACAACACATATACACACTACAACACATACACACTACAACACATATACACACTACAACACATATACACACTACAACACATATACACACTACAACACATATACACACTACAACACATATACACACTACAACACATATACACACTACAACACATATACACACTACAACACATACACACTACAACACATATACACACTACAACACATATACACACTACAACACATATACACACTACAACACATATACACACTACAACACGAATACACACTACAACACATATACACACTACAACACATATACACACTACAACACATATACACACTACAACACATATACACACTACAACACGTATACACACTACAACACATATACACACACTACAACACATATACACACTACAACACATATACACACTACAACACGAATACACACTACAACACATATACACACTACAACACATATACACACTACAACACATATACACACTACAACACGTATACACACTACAACACGTATACACACTACAACACGTATACACACTACAACACATATACACACTACAACACATATACACACTACAACACATATACACACTACAACACGAATACACACTACAACACGTATACACACTACAACACATATACACACTACAACACATATACACACTACAACACATATAAACACTACAACACATATACACACTACAACACATATACACACTACAACACGAATACACACTACAACACATATACACACTACAACACATATACACACTATAACACATATACACACTACAACACATATACACACTACAACACATATACACACTACAACACGAATACACACTACAACACATATACACACTACAACACATATACACACTATAACACGATATACACACTACAACACATATACACACTACAACACATATACACACTACAACACGAATACACACTACAACACATATACACACTACAACACATATACACACTACAACACATATACACACTATAACACATATACACACTACAACACATATACACACTACAACACGAATACACACTACAACACATATACACACTACAACACATATACACACTACAACACATGTACACACTACAACACATATACACACTACAACACATATACACACTACAACACATATACACACTACAACACATATACACACACTACAACACATATACACACACTACAACACATATACACACACTACAACACGTATACACACTACAACACGAATACACACTACAACACATATACACACTACAACACATATACACACTACAACACATATACACACTACAACACATATACACACTACAACACATATACACACTACAACACATATACACACACTACAACACGTATACACACTACAACACATATACACACTACAACACATATACACACACTACAACACATATACACACTACAACACGTATACACACTACAACACATATACACACTACAACACATACACACACACTACAACACGTATACACACTACAACACATATACACACTACAACACATGTACACACTACAACACATATACACACTACAACACATGTACACACTACAACACATATACACACTACAACACATATACACACTACAACACATATACACACTACAACACATATACACACTACAACACATATACACACTACAACACATATACACACACTACAACACGTATACACACTACAACACGAATACACACTACAACACATATACACACTACAACACATATACACACTACAACACATATACACACTACAACACATATACACACTACAACACATATACACACTACAACACATATACACACACACTACAACACATATACACACACTACAACACATATACACACTACAACACATATACACACACTACAACACATATACACACTACAACACGTATACACACTACAACACATATACACACTACAACACATATACACACTACAACACATATACACACTACAACACGTATACACACTACAACACATATACACACACTACAACACATATACACACTACAACACATATACACAATACAACACATATACACACACTACAACACATATACACACTACACTACAACACATATACACACTACAACACATATACACACTACAACACGTATACACACTACAACACATATACACACTACAACACATATACACACTACAACACATATACACACTACAACACATATACACACTACATATACACACTACAACACATATACACACTACAACACATATACACACTACAACACATATACACACTACAACACGAATACACACTACAACACATATACACACTACAACACATATACACACTACAACACATATACACACTACAACACATATACACACTACAACACATATACACACTACAACACATATATACACTACAACACATATACACACTACAACACATATACACACACTACAACACATATACACACTACAACACATATACACACACTACAACACGTATACAAACTACAACACGAATACACACTACAACACATATACACACTACAACACATATACACACTACAACACATATACACACTACAACACATACACACTACAACACATATACACACTACAACACATATACACACTACAACACACATACACACTACAACACACATACACACTACAACACATATACACACTACAACACATATACACACTACAACACGTATACACACTACAACACATATACACACACTACAACACATATACACACTACAACACATATACACACTACAACACATATACACACACTACAACACATATACACACTACAACACATATACACACTACAACACATATACACACTACAACACATATACACACTACAACACGTATACACACTACAACACATATACACACTACAACACATATACACACTACAACACATATACACACTACAACACATATACACACACTACAACACATATACACACACTACAACACGTATACACACTACAACACGAATACACACTACAACACATATACACACTACAACACATATACACACTACAACACATATACACACTACAACACATATACACACACTACAACACATACACACTACAACACGTATACACCCTACAACACATATACACACTACAACACATATACACACTACAACACATATACACACTACAACACATATACACACACTACAACACATACACACTACAACACATATACACACTACAACACATATACACACTACAACACGTATACACCCTACAACACATATACACACTACAACACATGTACACACTACAACACATGTACACACTACAACACATATACACACTACAACACATATACACACTACAACACATGTACACACTACAACACATGTACACACTACAACACATGTACACACTACAACACATGTACACACTACAACACATGTACACACTACAACACATATACACACTACAACACATATACACACCACATATACACACTACAACACATATACACACTACAACACATATACACACTACAACACATATACACACTACAACACATATACACAACACATACACACACTACAACACATATACACACACTACAACACATATACACACTACAACACATATACACACACTACAACACATATACACACTACAACACATATACACACTACAACACGTATACACACTACAACACATATACACACACTACAACACATATACACACACTACAACACATATACACACTACAACACATATACACACACTACAACACGTATACACACTACAACACATATACACACACTACAACACATATACACACTACAACACATATACACACTACAACACATTTACACACTACAACACATATACACACACTACAACACATATACACACTACAACACATATACACACTACAACACGTATACACACTACAACACATATACACACACTACAACACATATACACACTACAACACATATACACACTACAACACATATACACACACTACAACACATATACACACTACAACACATATACACACACTACAACACATATACACACACTACAACACATATACACACACTACAACACATATACACACTACAACACATATACACACTACAACACATATACACACACTACAACACATATACACACACTACAACACATATACACACTACAACACATATACACACTACAACACATATACACACTACAACACATATACACACTACAACACATATACACACACTACAACACATTTACACACTACAACACATATACACACACTACAACACATATACACACTACAACACATATACACACTACAACACGTATACACACTACAACACATATACACACACTACAACACATATACACACACTACAACACATATACACACACTACAACACATATACACACTACAACACATATACACACTACAACACGTATACACACTACAACACATATACACACACTACAACACATATACACACACTACAACACATATACACACTACAACACGTATACACACTACAACACATATACACACACTACAACACATTTACACACTACAACACATATACACACACTACAACACATATACACACTACAACACATATACACACTACAACACGTATACACACTACAACACATATACACACACTACAACACATATACACACACTACAACACATATACACACTACAACACGTATACACACTACAACACATATACACACACTACAACACATATACACACTACAACACATATACACACTACAACACATATACACACACTACAACACATATACACACACTACAACACATATACACACTACAACACATATACACACTACAACACATATACACACTACAACACATATACACACACTACAACACATATACACACACTACAACACATATACACACTACAACACATATACACACACTACAACACATATACACACACTACAACACATATACACACTACACACTACAACACATATACACACTACAACACATATACACACTACAACACGTATACACACTACAACACATATACACACTACAACACATATACACACTACAACACATATACACACTACAACACGTATACACACTACAACACATATACACACTACAACACATATACACACTACAACACATATACACACTACAACACATATACACACTACAACACGAATACACACTACAACACATATACACACTACAACACATGTACACACTACAACACATGTACACACTACAACACATATACACACTACAACACATGTACACACTACAACACATGTACACACTACAACACATATACACACTACAACACATATACACACTACAACACGAATACACACTACAACACATATACACACTACAACACATGTACACACTACAACACATATACACACTACAACACGAATACACACTACAACACATATACACACTACAACACATGTACACACTACAACACATATACACACTACAACACATATACACACCTACAACACATATACACACTACAACACATATACACACTACAACACGAATACACACTACAACACATATACACACTACAACACATATACACACTACAACACATATACACACTACAACACATATACACACTACAACAACAACACATATACACACTACAACACATATACACACTACAACACATATACACACTACAACACATATACACACTACAACACGAATACACACTACAACACATATACACACTACAACACATATACACACTACAACACATATACACACTACAACACATATACACACTACAACACATATACACACTACAACACGTATACACACTACAACACATATACACACACTACAACACATATACACACTACAACACATATACACACTACAACACGTATACACACTACAACACGTATACACACTACAACACGTATACACACTACAACACATATACACACTACAACACATATACACACTACAACACATATACACACTACAACATGAATACACACTACAACACGTATACACACTACAACACATATACACACTACAACACATATACACACTACAACACATATACACACACTACAACACATGTACACACTACAACACATATACACACTACAACACACACACACTACAACACATATACACACTACAACACATATACACACTACAACACATATACACACTACAACACATATACACACTACAACACATGTACACACTACAACACATGTACACACTACAACACATATACACACTACAACACATATACACACTACAACACATATACACACTACAACACATATACACACTACAACACATATACACACTACAACACATATACACACTACAACACATATACACACTACAACACATATACACACTACAACACATGTACACACACTACAACACATATACACACTACAACACATATACACACTACAACACATATACACACATACAACACATATACACACTACAACACATATACACACACTACAACACATATACACACTACAACACATATACACACTACAACACATATACACACACTACAACACATATACACACTACAACACATATACACACTACAACACATATACACACTACAACACATATACACACTACAACACATATACACACTACAACACATATACACACTACAACACATATACACACTACAACACATATACACAATACAACACATACACACACTACAACACATATACACAATACAACACATACACACACTACAACACATACACACACTACAACACATATACACAATACAACACATACACACACTACAACACATATACACACTACAACACATATACACACTACAACACATACACACACTACAACACATATACACACACTACAACACATATACACACTACAACACAAATACACACTACAACACATATACACACTACAACACATATACACACTACAACACATATACACACACTACAACACATATACACACTACAACACATGTACACACTACAACACATATACACACTACAACACATATACACACACTACAACACATATACACACTACAACACATATACACACTACAACACATATACAGAGACACTTTCATTCATATTTAAACAACAATGTCCTCATTAAACCCGGGTCCTAAATCAATTTAAAACCAGGGACATCCAGACTGCCTTTCTGCAGGTCCTTAAAAAGCCTTTAGGGAGACCAACTCCTTCAACTGGACTTCATCTGAAGCTGAGTCCATGCACATGGGGTTGCAACATTAAAATATATATATATATATATACTGTATATATACTGTATATAAAGCCTTTTTGCCAAAGTCAGTGTGACCTTAGGGACTATCAATAAAACCAGATCCTGTGGAGGGGATGTGTCCCTGCAGACCTCGGGGAGATGGAAGTGTTCAGATAAAGAGGAAGACGTCCTAATACTGCCTTAGAAATACAAAGACACCCCCCCCCCCCCCCGACCCGAGAATACAGCAAACAGTGATGAGAGAGAGATTTTAGGTTTGTGATGAATCTCAAGGCTCCATGAAACCCAGTGTCCACAGCACGAAGACACTGGGAGGATGGATGCATGTATAAAATATCACCACACACATTTCTTTCTCAGTTCAAATATTTTAATTCAGACAAATACACAGCGCCGGCTTGTCTGACACAAATGTTGTGTCTATTTGCATATTTCTATAGACTTTGAATGTTGTGGCGTCTCTCCCCGGGCGGTGTGACCGCGGTATGAAGATGAGTTCTGGTGTTGATGATGATCTTCTGTTGGAGCGGTGCTGAGTCCAGTCTGAATCAGGGACTTGTTGGTTGATGTCATCTTGTTGTTCTGGGTCTGGGGTCTTTTCTCTCTCTCTGTTATCTTCTATCATCTCTCCAGACTCTGTCAGGCTGGTGAACGGGACCAGTCTGTGCTCAGGCAGACTGGAGGTGAAGACTAACCAGTCTACCCAGCGCTGGTCCTCAGTGTGTCAACAGGACTTTGACCAGCAGGATGCAGAGGTGGTCTGCAGGGAGCTTGGCTGTGGGGCTCCTTCAGTCCTCCAGGGGGCGCTCTATGGAGACGTGGAGCCTCCAATGAGGACCAAAGAGTTCCAGTGTGGAGGCCATGAGTCTGCTCTCCTGGACTGTAGAAGCTCAGGCTCAGATAGAAACACCTGCTCACCTGGAAAAGCTGTTGGACTCACCTGCTCAGGTAGAAGAGGAGCTGCAGCTCTGATTGGTTCATGTCTCTTCTAATAATACTCACTTTGTTCTTTTGCTGATGACTCTCTGCTTTCTGTTCAGAGCCTGATGCTGTCAGGTTGGTGGGGGGGGCCAGTCGCTGTGCAGGAACACTGGAGGTGAAACGTAACGGAGAATGGAGACCTGTGAGTAGTTACTCTCCCTGGACCCTGAAGACAGCAGCTGCTGCCTGCAGAGAGTCAGACTGTGGCTCTGCTGTTTCTGTAGAGAGAAAAGAGTCCTCAGACAGATCTGTGTGGAGGATCTGGTCTGACTGTGTTGGGTCTGGATCTGCTCTGAGGGAGTGTGCAGCATCAGGTTCCTCTTCCTCCTTCCTTGATCTCACCTGCTCAGGTAAGCCCGTCCCCGTGGTGGGATAACTTACAGCTGTGATATTGTAACGTTAAATAAAGTCAGCAAACAGCAGTAAAACCCAGATCAGAGCTAGACCCTGACCTCATGACAGTGGAAGTTCCCCGTTAGCTAGTCTATCTTCTTGACGTTCCACTTCCAGGATTGCTCCGGTGCTGCAGGACATTCAGCCGGAGTCATGTATCTTCTGTTTCCTTCCTCTTTCTTTCTGTCGGAATTTAAACTACAGTGCATTTCTGAGGACTATGGTGACCTGGTCCTCAGGTCTCTGCAGGGTAAATCCAGACAGCTAGACTATCTGTCCAATCGGAGTTGTCTGTCGCACGACTATTTTGTGTTTCCAGACCTGCTCCTTCAGCCCAACATCTCTGTGTCCTCCTCCATGGTCGGGGTCTCCGACGAGGACCAGCAGCAGGGGTTCCAGGTGTTCTGGGGCTCCAACTTCACCATCAGCTGCTCCATCCAGCCACAGTACCCAGGAGGCTCCTTCCAGCTCAGCTTCACCTCCTCCGACTCAGCACACAACACCACCCAGCCAGCTGTCAATCACTCTGCCCACTTCCTGTTTCCTGTTGCAGAGCCCGCCCACCAAGGAAACTACAGCTGTGTTTATCAGCTCGATGTTTTCTCTCATAACTTCTCGTCTGAGAGCCGGGTGCTCTCCCTCAGCATCATGGGTAAGCTGTTTACAGGATGGGAGAAGATGATTGGTCCAAACTGAGTGAAAATGGTCAGCTGACAACATGTTGTTTCTGGACTGACTCTGTGACGGCTGTCATCGTGTTCCCCGTGTCAGATAGGAACCAGTGGCGTGCGGTGATGTCAGTAAGAGGCTAGGCACTGAGTTATGAAAGCCAGATTACCGAATTTATTGTTTAGGCTAAAACTCAATCAAAACAGCACGCACGGTCGATAGCAAGACATTTCCAATCAATCTATCAATCAAAATCAATCTAAATGGATTTATATAACACTTTACAGCAACCAGCAGGGTCCAAAGGGTTAACACAATGAGTCAAATTACATCATCCAATAGAAAGAGAGAACATAGAAAACAGTAAAATTACATCATCCAATAGAAAGAGAGAACATAGAAAACAGTAAAATTACATCATCCAATAGAAAGAGAGAACATAGAAAACAGTAAAATTACATCATCCAATAGAAAGAGAGAACATAGAAAACAGTAAAATTACATCGTCCAATAGAAAGAGAGAACATCCAGAAGCATCCAGAATGCTGCAGCGCGTGTTCTGACAGGAACCAAGAAAAGAGATCACATCTCTCCTGTTTTAGCTTCTCTGCATTGGCTTCCTGTAAAATCCAGAATAGAGTTTAAAATCCTTCTTCTCACCTACAAAGCTCTTCATGGTCAGGCACCATCTTATCTTAAAGAGCTCATAGTACCTTACAACCCTACAAGAGCACTACGCTCCCAGAATGCAGGATTACTTGAGGTTCCTAGAGTCTCTAAAAGTAGAATAGGAGCCAGGGCGTTCAGCTATCAGGCTCCTCTCCTGTGGAACCAGGTTCCAGTCTGGGTTCGGGAGGCAGACACCGTCTCCACATTTAAGAGTAGGCTTAAGACTATCCTTTTTGATAAAGCTTATAGTTAGGGCATATAGTAATATGCCCTACCTTAACCAGGGTTTGTATCTTATCCCCCTCTCTGACCTTCCTGACTCTAACCCCCATTTTCTCTCCCCCTACCCTAACCAGGGTTTGTATCCCATCCCCCACTTTGATCTTAACTCTATCTTTCTCTCCCCTACCCTAACCCGGGTCTGTATCCTTCCCCTACTTTGACCTTCCTGCCCTTAGCCCTGACCCTCATGACCTTGGCCCTGGGTGTCTCTCCCCCTACCCTAGCCATGGGAGGGTTTGGGGAGAGTTGTGGCCTGGCCAGGCTCCTCTCTTTACACTGTCTCTCCTGGTTATGCTGTAATAGTTTTAGACAGCTGGGACTTCCTGTGACACACCTAGTTCCTCTCTCCTCTATTTTTCTATCTTTCCAATTATGTGCATCCATGTCCCAGAAATGCTTGTTACTAACCTAGCTCTGGGGAGTCATTCCCCGGAGTCCTCATGTTCTTTTTCCCCCAGCATATTTCCTCGGATCAGGGAGGCTCCAAAATCAAGGTTGCAGCTGTCGCCATGGTCCCGCTACACGCACTGCGATGCCATGTTCCTCCTGCTACACTCTGCTATGCCGACTACAAAGGACTACTAACAACTACTATTTTTTTTTGGGATTGTAATTGCCACTTTTCATTCTAACCCCAACCGGCCCGTCAGACACCGCCTACCAAGAGCCTGGGTCTGACCGAGGTTTCTGCCTAAAAGGAAGTTTTTCCTCGCCACTGTCGCACTGTTGCTTGCTCTGGAGGACACTGTTGGGTCCTTGTGAATTCTGGAGTGTGGTCTAGACCTACTCTATCTGTAAAGTGTCTTGAGATAACTCTTGTTGTGAATTGATACTATAAATAAATTGAAATTGAAATTGAATTGAAACATAGAAAACAGTAAAATCAGAAAAGGTCTCAAAGAAACAAAAGAATGAAGTCGTCCCACCAAGCCAGACTAACAGATATGTTTGGAGTTTGGACCTGAAAAGAGCGACATCTGTAACAGTGTGAATATCGAAGCTGTAGTTGCCGGTATTGTATGAGCTGACGGTTTTTAGTAGTCCATCTAAGGCTGGCGTAGACCTCCATCTAAGGCTGGCGTAGACCTCCATCTAAGGCTGGCGTAGACCTCCATCTAAGGCTGGCGTAGACCTCCATCTAAGGCTGGCGTAGACCTCCATCTAAGGCTGGCGTAGACCTCCATCTAAGGCTGGCATAGACCTCCATCTTGCTATTAGTTATTTTTTGAATTAAAATCGAGTTTAGAGGAGTTCCTCACCGCTGTGATGTCGGCGGACACCGCTGCTGTCATTTTGACTTTGAATTTCACGGGGACTGGCTTACAACGTAGCTGGTGTAATGCACAGTAAAGGTTTTATTAGCTTATTCTACCATTTTTTCTATTTAATTATGTGTAACTGCTATATTTGTCATCGTACCGTCTAAATAATTGGAATAACACACATATAAATCACAATAATAAACAGTAAAAATACAAATACAAGCTTAATAAAACCATTTATTTAATAAACATTTTTATGCTTGAATTTTGGCAGGGTAGGCAGTGCCTAGCTTGCCTACCCTGCCTGCACGTCACTGATAGGAACCAGACTCATACCAATCAGCTCCCAGTTACCTGAAGGACAGAGCATGTGTGGTTACGAGGATAACTCTGGTTCTCTGAGAACTGAGCCAGGTGTTTTCACTAGGAGAATCACCTTCTGATGTGACCAATCACAGAGCTCTGACCATGCTATGATATAAAGTCAATATGCAGCGTACTAAGTGTGAGAGATAAGTGTCCATGTTGAAGTGATCTTAGATTTCAGGTGTTTAATGGGAGCTGTTGGACTCATGGTGGTGTGTGATGTGTTTACTGTCCTTGTGTTCCGTCAGATCTGAGGCCTTTAATCATCAGAGCGACCGTCCTGCTGCTGGTTCTGCTGCTGGAGAACATTGTTCTTTACTTCTACTGTAGGGTACGGACTCTCTCTCTCTGTTGTCTCCACCACTGAAGAGAGGAGGGATGCAGGAAGTCACATCTGTGTTCTGTCATGTCTCTCCAGGCCAGCAGGGGGCAGCTGCCGTGCAGACAGAAGAAGACTGAGCCAGATTATTATAACCTGGGTGTCCCTGCAGCTGAAGGAGGGCCGACTGAAGAGGAAGAGGCTCAGGGAGCAGAGTAGCACCTCCGAGGACCTCATGGAGGTTCAGCATTTATGCCCCTTTTCATCCCCACTTGGAATAATTCCCATTTATTTACCCTTACAAGACTCATGCTGATCACTTGTGTACAAAGTCCGGGGTCTCTGGGGCCAATCTGGGAGGAAATATGAGTTTTAAAAAGTACATTTTACTGACAAGTCTTATTCTTACAAAATGTCCAGACCCTGTTTTAGGGACCCAGTAGGGATCCTTAGGTGGACCCAGGACCACCAGAATTGGGTCACATATTCTACAGAACACCTTGATTTGGAAAATCATATCTAATATATTATTTAATTATCACTGAAACCCCCTGGTATTCCCAACATGTGTAAAGAGCTTTGCTATTCACAACAACAATTAAAGGGTAACTCTTGTTTCTTTCATCCTGGACCATCTGTTCCTGAGTTGTTGAGTCTAAGTGACTGATGGGAACAACCATCTCTGACATTGGTCCAGTATCAGCCCTCCTAACCCCAAAACAGGTTTCAAAGATCCTTATCCTAGAAAGCAGCTGTAAAGAACGGTAGTTTCCTTTAAGGTATACCTGGGAGAAGTGGTCCAGAACCTTAAAACAGCTACCGCTGAGTCTCAGCATCCACCCGGGCCAAACCTCCCCACGCCGCCATCTCGGTTTCTTTGGCTTGTACCTTTGTTTTTGGAGTTCTGGAATTTAATTATTGTGTAACGATGGATTTACTTTTGTAATTAAAGCTTTTTCCTATTTCATAAAATCCAGTTCAGCTCAAAGATTTGCGACAAAACGAAACCGTTTAAGAACATTGAAGAAAATGTTGAAGCGGTCTGAACCGTCCCGGCTCAGCTAGACTCAAACCAGCTGGTGGAGTCTCCAGAGGCTGGTTTTAGGACGTAAGAGACATCTCCTCTTCTACAGCCAATAGATAAGTCATCTGGTGGAGTCTCCAGAGGCTGGTTTTAGGACGTAGGAGACGTCTCCTGTCCAACAGCCAATAGAGAAGTCAGCTGGTGGCGTCTCCAGAGGCTGGTTTTAGGACGTAAGAGACGTCTCCTGTCCAACAGCCAATAGAGAGTCAGCTGGTGGAGTCTCCAGAGGCTGGTTTTAGGATGTAGGAGACATCTCCTGTCCAACAGCCAATAGAGAAGTCAGCTGGTGGCGTCTCCAGAGGCTGGTTTTAGGACGTAAGAGACGTCTCCTGTCCAACAGCCAATAGAGAGTCAGCTGGTGGAGTCTCCAGAGGCTGGTTTTAGGACGTAGGAGACGTCTCGTCCTCTATCTTTGGTCTGAACTGGACTTTAGATTTCAGGAATGTTCTTATTGTGTAATGATGGATTTGACTTCTTTCTTTTACTAAATGATTTCTTATTTTCTAACTGTGGTGCTGATATTAGTTATCAGGTCTTGATTATTCTGTAATTAGCATAGTAATTAATTATGATCTTAAAGCATCATGGTGTAACCTTTCTATTCTGAGTGAGTCCCCCAGTGGGAGACAGGCGATCAGATGAGACGAGACAACTTTGTCCCCGCTGCACTTCCATTTCTGATTCAGTAATAGATTACTGTTGTTGTTGGAACAGGATTTTACTGATTTTGTAACAGAGTTTTCTTTTTGTAATGAATGAATGTTCTTATTTTCTATCTCTTGTGATTCAGGAGTTTTCAGGGTTTTTGCTGATTTCTGTAGTGAATCATTCTGATTAATGTTTCCAACAGCGTTGCGTAATATTGGTATTTCCAGAGATATAATGCTAGAATATTATTCATCTCTTCATTGTCTTCTTATTTTCAGCTTCTTTTTTTCATTCTTTCTATTTGTACGTTGACACACGTGTACTCGTTCATCTCCGTCTTGTTATTTGTGTGGAATGATGTCGAAATGTGAAGAATTATAAGTGACACCAAAAAAATGAATAAAATCATCGTAAATCCAAACATTATTATTTGAAGTTATTTTCTGTGTTGTAAGTAAGTAAGTAAACTTTATTTATAACGCACCTTTCACAGACAAGAAGGGTCACAAAGTGCTTTACAGTAAAACTAAATAAAACAGCAACACATAAAATACTAAGCCATATTGCTAGTTAAAAGCTTGTCTAAAAAGACGTGTCTTGAAGTGTTCCACAGAATCCAAATCTCTCAATGCTAAGGGAAGAGAGGTCCAGATCCTTGGAGCCGCCACAGAAAAGGCTCGATCACCTCTGGTGTCAGACTTCATCTCAGAAGAGGGTGTGTGTGTGTGTGTGAGTATGTGATTGAGTGAGTGAGTGAGTGAGTGTTTGTGTGTGTGTGTGTGTGTGTGTTTGTGTGTATGTGTGTGTGAGTATGTGATTGAGTGTGTGTGTGTGTATATGTGTGTGTGTGTGTGTGTGTGTTTGTGTGTGTGTGTGTGTGTGTGTGTGTATGTGTGTGTGAGTATGTGATTGAGTGAGTGTGTGTTTGTGTGTGTGTGTGTGTGTGTGTGTGTGTGTGTGTGTGTGTGAGCCTTAGTTGTGTAGAACACTGAATCTCCACCAAGGGTTAGTTACGTTGCTGCGGGGGGGTTAGTGGAAAGATCAGAGAGGAGGTTAACTCATTTGATCATTTAAATTATAATTGATCAAATATTCAGCTGTAACATGTAAACAATAGACTGATGAACTCATTATGAAAATGTTGTAAATAAGTGAGAAGTAGGGTCATTTTCTCTTAGACTCTAATAGATCAGACTGATGTTTGGAGCCAGTGGAGTCGCCCCCTGCTGGAAATGAGATAGAATGCAGCTTTAATGACCTCCAGCATTGGCTCCACTTTTTAGCCCCCCCCCCCAAAAGCTGCATTCAGCATTTTTAGTCTAAAAACAGTTTTTGGTCTAAAATAAAGTGTTAAATTGAAGCTGCATTGTGCAGTGTAGTCTAAACGCAGCCTAAGCCTCCGTCCTGATTGACAGGTGGCTGTGTAGCCAGGCCCTAAATCATCCCCTGCTTTATCATCTTTATGCTGATGATTGTCAAATTTATATACCAATCAAAAAGCAGGAAGGCAGCCCCCTGACACCCCTACTTGACTGTTTAAATGACGTCAAAGCGTGGTTAGCCCAACATTTTTTAAAACTAAATGAGAGTAAAACAGAGATCATGCAGTTTGGCCCCACTAACTCTATGATAGACTTGGCCCCCCTCAATGATTTTGTGCGTCCTGTTGTAACTACCCTTGGGGTAAAAATAGACAGTGATTTTAAACTTGACAAACAAATAAATGCAGTTGTGAAATCTAGTTTTTATCATCTTCGCCTTTTAGCCAAAGTTAAACTGTTTTTGTCTTTTAACAGTTTTGAACAAGCTACACATGCTTTTATTTCTTCTCGTTTAGACTACTGTAATGCACTTTATATCGGTATTAATCAAAAAGCACTTTCACGCTTACAGTTAGTCCAAAATTCTGCAGCACGTCTTTTAACTGGAACCACAAAGCGCGCTCATATAACTCTGATTCTTGCCTCCTTGCACTGGCTTCCTGTACGTTTTAGGATTGATTTTAAGATCTTATTGTTTGTTTTTAAAGCTCCCCCCATGTCCCAACAGTCCCCCCATGTCCCAACAGCCCCAACAGTCCCCCCATGTCCCAACAGTCCCCCCATGTCCCAACAGCCCCAACAGTCCCTCCATGTCCCAACAGTCCCCCCATGTCCCAACAGCCCCTCCATGTCCCAACAGTCCCCCCATGTCCCAACAGTCCCCCCATGTCCCAACAGCCCCCCCATGTCCCAACAGCCCCTCCATGTCCCAACAGTCCCCCCATGTCCCAACAGCCCCCCCATGTCCCAACAGTCCCCCCATGTCCCAACAGCCCCCCCATGTCCCAACAGTCCCCCCATGTCCCAACAGTCCCCCCATGTCCCAACAGCCCCCCCATGTCCCAACAGCCCCTCCATGTCCCAACAGTCCCCCCATGTCCCAACAGCCCCCCCATGTCCCAACAGCCCCCCCATGTCCCAACTGCCCCTCCATGTCCCAACAGCCCCAACAGTTGAGTGTTTTAAGTCTCGTCTAAAGACACATTTTTATTCTTTGGCTTTTAACTCCATGTGAGTTGTGTGGTCCTCTGATGTCTCTTATTGTTTTTACTGTATTTTAGTATTTAATAATTTTATCTATTTTTTATTTTTTTTTAAACCCAATGCTCTTATTTTGTTTTTACAATATTTTATATTAATTGTTTTGTATGTTTGATTTTTCTGTGCAGCACTTTGGTAACTTTGTGTTTGTAAAATGTGCTTTAGAGATAAAGTGGAATGGATTGGATCATGGTAGTCCGAACGCAGGGGTAGAATGGAACTAAGTACATTTTCTTCAGTACTGTACTTTAAGTCTAAATGTTGAGGTACTTTACTTGAGTCTTTTCTTTTCATGCCACTTTCTACCTCTACTTTGCTACATTTAAGAGATAGATATTCTACTTTTTACTCCTCTACATTCATCTGACAGCTTTAGTTACTAGTTACTTTAGTTACTAGTTACTTTAAAATGTAATTTTAAAATCCTTTGATAATGTTGTGACATGTTTCCTGTTTGTTTGTGCTGTGTTGCAGCTATTTCAGGAAATGAGCCGGCTTTATGATGAAATGAATATGTGGTGAAGATTGGAAGCTGGCTTTAAGATCCTGGTCCCCACGGTGCTTAGACTGACTCAGAGGAGATCTCCCCTTGGAGGAAAGAGAGGCTCCCCTCAGCGAAGATGTCCCGGGTCAGGGACTCCCTGATCAGCCACGGTCCCCCCTACTGTTGTGGAGCCTTTTAAGCTTTATTTCTTTTCTATTTGTCTTCAGACAAGGTAAGGGCTAACCACCCAAAATACACTGTACATTCATAAACAACGTAAAATACACTTTCTTTGATGATTTTACTTATTTTTCACGGGGAATTAATAATTAAATACAATAACACATCCCTTGGATGTCTTATTTCTTTAACACTGGGCCTTGGTGTGGACATGGGAGACTGCAAAGCTAAATATGGCTAAAAGATGCATGCACAGTAAGAAAGATCCCTGATGTCACTGCTCCCAAAAATGTTTATAACATATATATACATATATATATATGTGTTTGTTATAGAACATTTTTTTATGAATGTTTGTGGTAGATTTCTGCAGTTTAACTGAGTGAATACTACATTATGATCTGACATCTCTTGCAGGATCAGCCACCGTCCCCCTATCCTACTGTACTCCACGATGTCTCTGACTGGAGGACTGTCCCTGCAGTGGTCAGACTGGACGGGCAGCCAGTCTGCAGGACGCTTGGTTTGGAGGAAGGTGTTATTACTTCATTCTACAACGTGGAATATCCATCTCACCTGAAGAACACCCTGATTTTCATTCAGCGATATGTTCTAAAGATGTCTGAGGTTGGTGACAAGCCTCTACCTCTTGTACCTCGTGGATGTTTTAATCCAGAACACAGTTCTTATTAGTGAGGTTCATGAAATTGAAAGAGAAAAAATAAATGGTGTTATTGTATTTATGTTTGCAGCCATGCAGCTATTCTCTATTGCTGACTGTTGGAGTGGTAGTATGAAGTTGTTGAAAAAAATGCATTACATTTTATAAAATGTTTTTCTATTGGACACGACATCCTAAAACATTGTTGCATTTTATTTTGCGATGTTACATGTTATGTTTGAGATCCTGTGAATGAAACTGTTTTCCATTTTAAGGACTAATATAAATGTCTTAAATTCAATTGGGGCGGACACTGCCTGGGGGGGGCGGCGTGGCGTTTTCTGTCTTTGCCGACCAGAAACGGGTCTGATGCGGCGCCGCCGCCATGTCTGTACACACGTATGTTTCCTATTGATGAAATGAAACATTAATAAAGAAATAATCTGGTTCTTCAACTGATTTTAAACAGCAAAGACGACGTCGGCAGTACTGACGGAAACACAGGCGACAGAACATTTGGTTCTTTATTGACAGGTGCAATATTTTTTAAATCAATAATTATTTTTTTTTTAAATGACATTTATATTTGCATTGATGTCCAATCCATGCAATGTTTTCGGGTGTGGCTCGGGCCGCGATCTAACCTGTTACCATGGGAACCGAAATACAAACGGACACGCCACGTAGGCGGTGTGCAGGAGGCCTGAGGATGATCGGAGACTGTGTAACTCATTTAATCTCTGCATTTATCATTTCTGACAAACCCATAAATAATGTTAAGCTTGAGTAAATAAAACCACGGTCAACAAAAGTGTGTGTGTGATTCCCAACAAAGATGGAACAGACGTGAGATGTCTCACTCTGGAGCTAAAACAGAGAGCTCAACACACAGGGTGAAAAGAGGAGCTGCAGCAACGTGCAACAAAATATTGTGTTGTATTAAAAATAAACCATGCAAACATTCTGGTACAACCTCAAAATACAACCATGAACCTGAAAATGAGGAATATGAGCACATGAGGAATTTTCCGATACTAAGGAGGAAATTTGTGGATGCGTGCACGCTGAGGTGTTCGCCCGCATTCTGCAGCGACATCACAAATAAATTCATTTCAAAGACGGGATAGTTGATAAAATGCAGCGGGACGAGAATCACACGAAGCACACACGAGGCAAAGACATCCACGGCATGTGGAGTTGAAATGTTAAAATTTACTGGACGCTGTGTCGCTAAAACCAATCGGAAGCCAAGTTTGAGTGTGTGAGTGAGAGAGTGTGAGTGTGTGAGTGTGAGTGAGTGAGTGTGAGAGTGTATCTTATGAGCAGGTGTGTAGATGTGTGTGAATGGTTCCTGTATGATGTAAAAGAGCTTTGAGTAGTCGTTAGAAAAGATATATAAATACAGTACACACACACAGAGACACACAAGAAAAGAGACATATACACACTATCAGATGTGAACAGTAGAAATACATTGAATATATACAGTATATATTAAAAAAGGCCTGTTTTCCCTCCAAAACTAACGTTAATTTAACGGGAGTTATCTGTCTGATTTCAAATTGTTTTTTATAAATCTGTCACCATGTGTAGCTACATGAAGTATTATGGAGCTTTTATTGGGTGGAATGAACCGCAACATTCATGTTAAAAAAGGTTTGATTGTGTTGGATCGCATTTTTTTTAAGGTAATGTTATATTCTCATGATGAGAAACAAAGATCATGTATTTTCCCTTATGAGACTTCCTGTTCAAACACACACACACACACACACACACACACAGAGGCATCCATACACACACACAGACACACACAGACACAGACACACAAACACGCAGACACACACAGACACACACACACACATACACACACACACACACACACACACACACAGAGGCATCCATACACACACACAGACACACACAGACACAGACACACACAGACACAGACACACAAACACGCAGACACACACAGACACACACACACACAGACACACACAGACACAGACACACAAACACGCAGACACACACAGACACACACACACACATACACACACACACACACACACACACACAGAGGCATCCATACACACACACAGACACACACAGACACAGACACACAAACACGCAGACACACACATACACACACACACACACACACACACAGAGGCATCCATACACACACACGGACACACACAGACACAGACACACAAACACGCAGATACACCTACACACACACACACACAGAGGCATCCAGACACATCCACAGTCAGCCCCCAGCAGCTAGCAGCCAGCCACTCCATCATTATAACAATCTAAACCCGATCAGGACTTAACTCCAGTGCTAAGGATACTAATGGCCGTCAGGAAAGTTGGAGTTGGAAGAGGGGGGGGGGGGGTCGTGATTCTGCCTTCTCACTCCGCGACACAGGTTTGTGGATCTGAGTGTCACAATTTCGATTTCGTATCATTACAGTCCTAGTGTGTGTGTGTGTGTGTATTTTTGTGTCTGTCTGTGTGTGTATGTTTGTGCTTGTATGGGTGTGTGTATTTGTGTGTGTTTGTGTTCGTGCATGTGTGTATGTCTGTGTCTGTGGGTGTGCGTATGTTTGTTTTTGTGTATATTTGTGTGTGTGTGTGTCTGTTTGTGTGTGTGTCTGTTTATGTGTGTATTTTTGTGTTTGTATGTGTGTGTGTATTTTGTGTCTGTGCCTGTGTGTGTGTGTGTGTGTGTGTGTTTGTGTATGTGTCTCTGTGTTTGTGTGTGTCTGTGTGTGTGTGTGTGAATGTGTGTGTTTGTGTGTGTGTGTGTGTGAATGTGTGTGTTTGTGTGTGTGTGTATGTCTGTGTGTGTGTGAATGTGTGTGTTTGTGTCTGAATCAATATAATGTTAAGTCGAGCTGTAGTTGCGTGTCTGCTGATGTTCCCACGGCAACGAGACTGTGCCAGCGATAATCTGATGGAACATGCAAACCACCGTCCTACAATCTGTCGTGTGTGTGTGTGTGTGTGTGTGTGTCTGTGTGTGTGTGTGTCTGTGTGTGTGCAGCTTCTTATCAGAGCATCAGTTTCAGAGACATTCAGTTCAGAAACGTCTTTAATGGAGCCGTCAGAGACACAGAGACACACAATCACACTCTTTCTACTGTAGTTCTGTCCAACTTCATCCTGAGAGGACGTGTATGTGTGTGTGTGTCTGTGTGTGTCTGTGTGTGTGTAAACACATAAACTGGATGGGAGAAATGTCTGGCCAAGGAGGCTGCAACAGCCTACAACCAAGATGGCCGCCAGTCTAAAACTACAACCCCCAGGCCAGTGTCAGTGAGATCCAGCAGGCAACTGGAGTTAACGAGGCAGAGATAACACAGATATGTAGCGCTGTTGTTTAGTTGTTTCATGTTCACACAGGACAAGAGAAAGTGTGTGTGGGTCCAACAGGTGAGACGTTGTAGGACCGGTTCATTCAGCACATTACATCACACTACATGACATGGATCCAGTAAAGCTCCGCCTCTTCCTGTATGAGACCCAACCTGAGGACATAACATGTGATGATCAGAGCAGAGAGCAGACAGACGGGAAGACGGACACAGAGACCACGTCCACCTGGACATGGATCACCTGCTGCTGCTGCTGCTGCTGTGGAGCTCAGGTACCACTCTGCTTTAACATGGTCTCTTCTTCTCATTCACTGATTCTTTATTTCCTCTCACACACACACACAGTGTATGGTGTGTGTGTGTGTGTGTGTGTGTGTGTGTGTGTGTGTGTCAGACACAAAGTGTCTCGTGGCTTTATAACTCACCAAAGTTTCATCAGCAGTGATCAAACATTT
Organism: Etheostoma nigrum; assembly: GCA_029931835.1. Lineage (NCBI taxonomy): Eukaryota > Metazoa > Chordata > Actinopteri > Perciformes > Percidae > Etheostoma > Etheostoma nigrum. Next base: position 41,037 of record JAQOOF010000250.1, read on the forward strand.
CATATTCACATATAAATCTTTAAATCAGAGACAGAAAAGACAAGAAGGGAAAATGGATTTAGTCGAGTCGTTAGAGTCCTTCAGGTTTTCATCAGACCAGGTTTCTGATAGTATTCTGAGTCCGTTGTTATTCCTGCAACATCCGACCGTAACGCTAATTATTCAACCAGCCACTGAACTAATGATGACATCAGAGAGTAGAACTGGACTCATCATCACAACCAGGATCTGCAGACTGTTCAACAGTTATCAGAGAGGACCCAGAAGAAATCTGGAGAATGTAGCCGAGTGGTTTTCTGTCGAGGGGGGGGGGGGGGGGTTAATATTTGGAGTTTAGTTTTTATGTTTTAAATGTGTTTAAGTCTGTGTGTGTGTGTGTGTCTTTCTGTTTGTGTGTGTGTGTGTGTGTGTGGTATGTGTGTGTGTGTGTGTATGATGTTCTGCATAGTAACATCCTGTCTCCCTGCTGATAATCAGTAACATCTGTGTGGTTTTTATCGATAAGCGGGAAATTCTGCAGAAAGTTTAGCGGTGCCCCCCCCCCCCCCATGCATCATGTGATCAGTGCTACTGAGTGTGAGTTGATCAGGTTGATATCTGTAATCATCCGCATGTGTATAGTGTGTGTGTGTGGTGTGTATAGTGTGTGTGTGTGTGTGTGTGTGTATAGTGTGTGTGTGTGGTGTGTATAGTGTGTGTGTGTGGTGTGTATAGTGTGTGTGTGTGTGTGGTGTGTATAGTGTGTGTGTGGTGTGTATAGTGTGTGTGTGTG
>JAQOOF010000251.1:0-41797 GCA_029931835.1 Etheostoma nigrum
TATTATCAAGCTAATTGCTAAATGTAGCAGGCTGAAGTTAGCATTGATGATGAATTTAGATTTGGTGCACCTTTTATGTTTTATTACACCTTACACCCCGGGAGGTGGCATTCTGCTACTTGCTACACAACCATACTCCGATATTAACAAAGACATGCAGTATTTTTAAATAAACTGAACTATAGTGCCATCAAATGATTCCTAACTGAGCCAACACGTTATTAAGAAGATGTCATGCTGCTACATGTTTTATCACAATGTTACTTAATAATGTTGATTAATGTTACTACTATTACCGTTTACTGCTATCATCTTTTATAGCAGTAAAGGTTTTTTAACAGAGTGTCTCTCTCCCGGGCTGTCATCCGTTCTCTCAGCCAATCATAAGGTGGTGCGGAGTCCACTGCTGGCTAGTTGGCAACAGTTAGCTCGCTAATTCCACCCAGCCAACGTGCCTTGAGCATACGCTGGTTATGGAAAATTCACCGAACAAGAAGGTCACTCACATGGCGGTAGCAATGTGCTAATCCAAGGTTGTGACAATAAAACATTAAGTTGTGACAATGTTCTACTTTAGAGGCCGCTTGGCTGGCTAGTAAGCTAGCTTTTTTAACATTTAATGCAACGTTTGTCAGAAATGTTCAATGTTGTTGTTTTAATTTCTTAGGCTAGAGACCCTTGAAAGGAGCATCAGATGGGCAAGAGGGAGGATTCTCCAGTTGGACGATGCAGATGAACTTCTTCCATTAGTGACCAGTTTTATTGAAGAAGTGCACACAGCTTTGGCAACACAGCAAGGTATTTTCTTTGATTCATACAGTGGACCATCTCTTGTCAGTCAAACTACGTACAATCAATGCAATTCAAAGTGCTCTCCATTGCAAGCCATAATACACACTAAAGCAAAAAGACCGAACGAGACTAAATAAAATAACTCAGCAGGATACTTAAAAAGGAAAAACAAAGGCATTGCAGGCTGATTACAAACATACGCAGCCCCAGAAGGGACATGGCAAGATTTTTCGAGGGTGCTACGTTTGCGTTCCCTTGAAATATGAGTACCATCGCAATACATTGCGTGCCCTTGCAATAAGAATTGTTGCCTCAATCTTTTTCTTCCATTTGGAGTTGTGTCAAATTCCACTTAGCTGCAACAGTAAGGATCAGCTGGATGAATTTGAATTTGAATGGGATTGCTGATATACTGCTCAATAGGCACATGCATATGAGTTCTATAATTCATACCTGTTTCTTACATGAAGGAAAAGATAAAGTGCATGTGGCGATGAACCAACACAGAATTATCAAAGAATCTGCAGCTCCCCTTTCAAGAGATTTCCATTTAAAGTAGGGCTGGGCAATGTATCAATATGTATATCGATATCGTGATGTGAGAGTAGATATTGTATTACATTTTGGATATTGTAATATGGCATAAGTGTGGTCCTTTAGTGTTTTTCCTTTTACTCTTACCAGACTCTTCTAATATTTGCCTTATTATGTCCACATTACTTATGATTATTTATCTAAAAATCTAGTTGTGAAGATATTTTGTTAAAGCACCAATTGCCAACCCTAGATTATCGCCAAAATATCGATGGAGGGAGTTGTTGAATATTGTGATGTCAGATTTTCTTTTTTCTTTTCTTTTCTCTCCCTATCGCCAGTCCTATTTTAAAGTGCCATTTACTACTGATTTCTTTCAACATATCACAAAAGAATGTCTTTTGTGATATGTTGCAGTGACTTTTGCAATATGTTTTTTTTTTTGTGCCAGTAGAAATGGCCATGACGGTTGTAATTAGAGTGTGTGTGTGGGTGGGGGTGTAGGTGTGTGTGGGGCCCTAAAATAAACCGGTCAAAACATTGAGTGGAACACCTGACATCCAGTTGGTGATAGTCCTGGAGCCAGACTCCTTAAGCAGGCTATCTCAATATGATCTTCAGGATAATGACTGACATGCATACATATTAGTTCATATACTGGATGTCAATACATCTCTTTTTGCAGCATGAGGTACCTCTGGGTATCAAGCCCCATTGGTCCGGACAGGTGACTTTGGAAGATCCAGCTACCTGATCACTGAAGAAAACTTGAGATTCCTGCTATCATGTGCTTTTGTAACTACGCAAATTGCTGAAATCCTGGATGTATCGGTCAGTACAGTGAAACGGCGATTGAGGTATGAATGACAGTTGCAAGGCACATACACAATTTATTGTCCTCAGATTGCAGGGCTTATGTTTTAAATTATTTTAGTCAAAATACTGTGTTCTTCGTCAGTTTATTTCCTTTCAGTGCTTGAAGGTAACGTTTTCCCAAGGAGTGCACTGTTGATACACATACAGGCTTTAGTAACAAAATGACCTATTACAACGCAAATGTAGCCAAGTTAATGGAGCTCCTAAATGAATTTTACGGTACACTGTGGAGCCCTGACATGCTTCTTTTTATAACTATACATTCAGTGGAAGTGATAGACACCGCTCATTTAAGCTGGCTTTGGGTATCAGCAGGTCAAAATAAACAGGAATGAGCAAAAGTCCAATTATGCATAAGGATAAGGTCATTTTGAGCATCAAAAGCAATGGCCATATTTTTGTAATTTAAAATGTAAACATTAATTTTAGTGTGGTCTCTTTTTGCAAGGTGTAGTTTATTACTGAAACTGTTATTATTATTATTATTATTATTGCTGTTATCTGTATCAGAAGTTTTGTTTTTCAGTCAATTGAAAGACACTTAAACTGAAATTGACTTCTCTCTGTCTAGGCGGTCCAACTTGTCCTATTTGATGAGGTATGCACGTCTTTCTGATGCAGAACTTGATGAGGTGGTTCGGCAGATAGTCGGAGAAAATGAAGAGATGGGAGCTCATTCTGTCAGGGCCAGATTATCCGCTATGGGTCTTCGTGTGCAGAGAAGGAGAGTAAGAGAGAGTTTGATTGGAGAGAATCCAGCTGGAGCTGCACACAGAGCACTCTCTCACCGCTGGCACAGGAGAACTTACAGTGTTGCAGGTCCAACTCGCTGTGGCACATAGACGGAAATCACCAGCTCATCAGGTATGTGCAGGTGAATGAATTCTAGTGAGAATAAAAACTTACTAAATAATTGTCAGTCCTCTACAGTACAAGCTTTGTTCTCACTTTTGTTTGTCCAAATTTTGCACGCATATGTAAAAAGAAAAAAGTGGTCATACCGTTGTGAGCTACTAGTGGATCTGATTAACTTAGAGATCAGAATAAAGAAGCACATATCCTGCACTAATGTATGTTGTTAGGAGAAGTTAATTTTAGAAACATCTTGTGTAGTGTGTGTAATGAATGTAGGTGTCTAATTTCCTCAGTTATGTAGCTTGTAATTATGAGAATATGATTGCTGTGTCTGTTTTGTATTACTGATTCATCGACATTACAGTACATAACAAATCGTACTTTAAATACACCCATACATTTTGTACAGGAGCAAGTGTAGAACCCTGAATTTATTATGTAATCTAATGCAGAACACCAATAACCTCCTTTTCGTTTCATTTTAGGTGGAGAGTAGTGATCCATGGTGGAATATGTGGCTTCAGCAGACTGACTGTGTTTTTGCAAGCTTCAGACAATAACAGAAGTAGCACTGTGTTTGATCAGCTTGTTCTAGCCACTGCTAATTATGGGGTACCTTCTAGGATAAGGTGTGACTATGGGGGAGGAAACAACAGTGTTTGCTTCTTCATGAACATTTACCGTGGATCAGAAAGGGGAAGTGCCATACGGGGCAGAAGTGTCCATAACCAGCGGATAGAGAGGCTTTGGGGAGATCTTTGGCGGGGAATGACACATGGGTACCACCAGCTTTCCTCCTTCCTTGAAAGTGAAGGAATCATTAACTGTACAAATGAGCTGCACTTGTGGGCATTGCACTATGTTTACCTGCCACGGATTAACCGGGAACTGGATCTTTTCAGGCAACGATGGAACAACCATGGCTTGGCACTGTTGGCCACCATACACCATGTCAGATATTTGTCCGAGGATGTCTTCAAAGGCAAACACAACCACTCACAGCCATGGCAGAGATTTTTGGATCCGACACTGCTCAACAAGGTGCACCTGCTGCACTTCCTGCTCTGAACTGGCAAGAAGTAGTAGCAGTTCCTGCTAACCAGTTCAGTCCAAGCCATGCACAGATGCAACAACTCCAGGATGTGGCTATTCTGGCAGGACCTATTGGTAGTCTAGCCATAGATACACTCCAAAGTGTAATTGACATTTTGGAACAATAATGTTATGTTCAGGTCCCAGCCACAGCTGTTTGTCAGTATTGTTGCCTTGTGATAGAAAGCCATATTGTGCATAGAGGTACTTTACTTGAGTCTTTTCGTATCATGCCACCATCTACTGCTACCCTACATTTCAGAGAAATATTGTACTTTTTCCCTCAATACATAAATCTGAAAGCTTTAGTTACTTTACACATTAATATAGTTTTGAACCTTTTCAGTTTTTAAAATGTGTTTATATTTATGCAATAGCTGAACACGCTGCCAAACTCACGGCCCTTGCTTCCTGATTTACAGCCCCGCTCTCATAGTTTAAAATAAGTCACCGTTGGCTGCTACTGGACAGGCTACATGTAAACCGCTGTGGGCCGCTTGCTTGGTCCTCCGGCAATGTGTGCAGGATTAGCATGGCAGCGTTAGCCTTAATATCTAATGTCACAACTCAAATGTGACATTTAAGGTCCTTAATGCTCTTTTATTTATTTTGTTTTAGTTTAGAAAGGTTCACTCTGTATGTAGATATATTTTAGCCTAATGTTAAAAAGAAAAAAACACTTGAAGGATGATGATAATTTAAGTTGGACATTACTGCTTCTCCTGTTCTTTTTTTAGAGATTGTTTTATTATTCAGAAACACATTTTGTGTAACGCCACAGACAACTTTATGCACTGGCTTTTGCTTATTAATGGTACGAAATAAAAACATTTGTCATGATGGTATATCTCTGTGGGTGTTGTCAACTTGAAAGTGTGAGATTTATCCTCTGTAATATTGTCCATTTGCTAACATTGTATATTTAGGCAGCTTAATAGTATTGATGTCAGCCATAGCACACACTATATTTTAGACAAAGCTTTAATTTCTCAAAGTATATACACACTAGCCAATTGCAAATATATAAAGAAAGCTTGTACAGACAAAAATATACAACAGCTAAATAACCAGGAACCACTGTACAATATGTGCAAGAAATAAAAAATGCTACACTCAAACAAAAAGGCAGCAGTGGAGCAAAAGGCCGTAATGTTATCTGGATGAAAATCATTTTTAATTGAATAGTAAATTCATTGAATTTAAATATTTCTTTTTAAAAGCTAAACCAAAAAAGAAGAAATGAGAAAGAAAAGAAGTGAGAGGATCCTTTGCATGTTGAATATTGGCAGGCGACCCCTCCCCAGGCTTACAGAAATGGTTTAACCCTACTGCTCAGCAGCCAATGGGAGCTTAGGACGCTCACCCATTCAAAATGGAGAAGTGACCAAATGGCTCAAATTCACATGAAATTAACGCGTAAACAACACGTTGTCTACGCGTTGTCTACGCGTTGTCTACGCGTCGTTTACGCGTTGTCTACGCGTCGTTTACGCGTAATTTACGTGTTGTTTGCGTGTGAGAAATCACGTGTATTTGGACTGGTTCGCTTTCCATAGTGGACAGGGCGCCGTGTCCACAGTCCCAGACAGACAGGGGACAGGGCGCCGTGTCCACAGTCCCAGACAGACAGGGGACAGGGCGCCGTGTCCACAGTCCCAGACAGACAGGGGACAGGGCGCCGTGTCCACAGTCCCAGACAGACAGGGGACAGGGCGCCGTGTCCACAGTCCCAGACAGACAGGGGACAGGGCACCGTGTCCACAGTCCCAGACAGACAGGGGACAGGGCGCCGTGTCCACAGTCCCAGACAGACAGGGGACAGGGCGCCGTGTCCACAGTCCCAGACAGACAGGGGACAGGGCGCCGTGTCCACAGTCCCAGACAGACAGGGGACAGGGCACCATGTCCACAGTCCCAGACACACACAAACAGAAACTTGAGTTCCTCTCTCCAGATGCTCCAAAATGTATTCTTGGAGATTTTAACAGGTGCTCCATGAAAAAGTCCTTACGCACCTTTTACCATTTACCAGTATTTAATATTCAAATGATAAGCCCTGGGTATCTGGCAACTTAAAAAAACTCATTAAAAAGAAAAAAAAGCTTATCAGGATGAGTCTGCAAGGAGGGACATACAGAGAGAAATAAAAAGGCAAATACAGCTGGATAAGTTCAGCTATAAACAGAAGTTAGAAGCCTCTCTGGTCTCTGGCAATTCCAGACAGGCTTGGAAAGGAATTAAAAACATGACATCCATCCCACACAAGGACAGGGGTAAGCCCTCCTGTACCCTGATTGGTGGTTATGATGGAAAGGAAATGGCAAACCAACTGAATTCATTCTTCTGCCGTTTTGAGAGCAGCATGAGTGCTGAGGCTTTCACCATGACTGCACTTCCCTCCAGCATAAGCATAGAAGAGACAGAAGTACTCCAATTATTTAAAGGCTGTAATATTAGAGAAAGCCCTGGCCCTGACCATATTGGAGGAAATGTTCTTAAGTATTGTGCGGAGCAGCTCACACCTGTATTTACAGGAATTTTGAAGTCCTCTCTCAACTTGAAAAAAGTCCCCACTCTCTGGAAAACTTCCACAATTGTACCAGTGCCAAAAATCCCCAGGCCTAAAGAGCCTAACGACTTCAGGCCCATTGCATTAACTTCACTGGTAATGAAGTGCTTTGAGCGCCTAGTTAAGAGCTACATCATCTCCAGAACGCAGCACCTTCTAGACCCTATGCAATTTGCGTATCAAGCATCCAGGGGAGTTGAAGATGCTGTTGCAACTCTATTGCATCTTCTGCACATTCATTTAGAGATGCCACAATAATTGTTGCTGATTTTTCTTCTGCTTTTAATACTATTAAGTCAAGTAATTTAGCGAATATTTTAACAGAGGAGTTTTTGCTTGAAGTTGACGTGGTCTCGTGGATTGCTGATTTTCTTAGCTGTAGAGTACAGCGAGTCAGAGTCGGTACGTCACTCTCTGACGATATGACCACCTGCACAGGCTCTCCCCAAGGATGTGTTTTATCCTCCCTGTTGTTCATCCTGGACACAAACTCCTGCACCAGCACGTTCCCTAACAGGCACTTTATTACGTATGCAGATGATACCGCCCTGGTTTAGACCAGGGGTTCCCAAAACTTTCAGCCCACGACCCCCAAAGTAACGGTGCAAGTGACTTGCGACCCCCCCACTATAAAACGTATATAAACATTGCGCGCAACCGCGCACGCACTATAGGCGAATCCAAACACGAGCATATGACAACACAAAATAACACAACAGCCATAACATTATTCTACAGTAATTTACTCATTACTTTAATTTGAACTTAACCCAATGAGATGGATGTGCAATATGTTTGGAGCACAGCAAGTCCAATCTTGGTTTAGACCGCTACTCGCAGATCATCCTCCACATTCAATCGCCATCTGTATTTATTTTTTAGGTACATCAGTGCCGAGAAAGTCTTGTCGCACAAGTAGGTAGTGCCAAACGGCATCAGCACATAAAGCCGCCCTGGATAGCCGTGAGTATTCCCTCTCAACTGAAATCCAAAACTCAGCCAGCGTCTTAGTATTAAACGCTGTCTTCAAGTTCGGTCGCTTGACAGTTCAACCAATGCGTCCTCCAGCTCGGATGTCAGATGGTTTGACTTCGTTTCAAATCAAAAGAGCTGTTCCCTTTTTATTTATTTGCTTGGTTTTATTTTAAATTTTGCCACTAGTTTTATCTTGCGTTAAAATTATGGCTAACATGCTATTTCTAATCATTTTTAAATTTTATTTTATTTCTGGAAATCAACTTGCGACCCCCCCCTCTCTGGCTCGCGACCCCCCTGTGGGTCCCGACCCCGGGAATCACTGTCCTAGACGACCAGGAAGAGGAGCATGGACCAGGCCTGGACTTTTTTACTGATTGGTGTGAGAAGTCAAACCTTATCTTACATACCTCTAAAACAAAGGAGATGTTAATCGATTTTAGCAAAGCACAGTCCCTTAAACCCACTTTTATACATGGGATTCCCTTAGATACTGTCACCGAGTATAAATACCTCGGCGTGGTGCTCGACCACAAACTTAAACGGGACAGTTGGTCTGACAGATTTAATACTAAGTCCCAACAAAGAGTGTTCTTCTTAAGGAACCTGTTGTATTTAATGTCAGCAGATGTTCTACTGTGCTTTCATTCAAAGTGTTCTTTCCTTTGGCATCATCTGTTGCTATGGCAACGCCACTGAAGCACAAAAAAAGTACATTAGAAAAATAATAATAACTTCCAGCAAACTATCCGGTATTCCATTCCCAAGTATGGACAGTATCTATGAAAACAGAATACTGAGAAAGGCAAACAGTATTGTGGGCAATCAGAAGCCCCCTTTTGGGTTGAATCGGGTATTTATATATTTTTTCCGGTCAGGCATTGCAAATCAAAGCTCAACGGGTCTGCGCGGCTTTCATAAAGTGGGTCTGCGCGTTGCCGCGCTCGGCAAAAAACAAGACGGTCTTAAGACGGTTAAAATTGAACATACACAATGTATATTAACAATTCAAGTCAAGCCAAACATGTTGTAAATATGATGTTTAACACGATTTCAAACTATTACTCAAACTATTCTTGTCTTACCTGCTAGATCGTGCAATATCTGGCAGTAGGCTTCAGTGAAGTATGCTGATTTAATTCTCGCGATACGAGAACTAACTGTTTTGCCGCAAAAAAAGCTTCAAAATAATGTAACATCCTTACATTTTCTCGCCATGCTATTTTGTAAGGCTGTTACATTTTCAGTAGGAGACTGGGTTGTTCTGTTTGTGTGTGTCTGGGACTGTGGACATGGTGCCCTGTCCCCTGTCTGTCTGGGACTGTGGACATGGTGCCCTGTCCCCTGTCTGTCTGGGACTGTGGACATGGTGCCCTGTCCCCTGTCTGTCTGGGACTGTGGACATGGTGCCCTGTCCCCTGTCTGTCTGGGACTGTGGACACGGCGCCCTGTCCCCTGTCTGTCTGGGACTGTGGACATGGCGCCCTGTCCCCTGTCTGTCTGGGACTGTGGACACGGCGCCCTGTCCCCTGTCTGTCTGGGACTGTGGACACGGCGCCCTGTCCCCTGTCTGTCTGGGACTGTGGACACGGCGCCCTGTCCACTATGGAAAGCGAACCAGTCCAAATACACGTGATTTCTCACACGCAAACAACACGTAAATTACGCGTAAACGACGCGTAGACAACGCGTAAACGACGCGTAGACAACGCGTAGACAACGCGTAGACAACGTGTAGACAACACGTAGACAACGCGTAGACAACGTGTTGTTTACGCGTTAATTTCACGTGAATTTGAGCCATTTGGTCACTTCTCCATCATTTTATGAAACATTGAATGAATAATTTACAGTTACATTTAGAGATGCACCGAGGTTAGAGAAGCACAATAGCGGCCCAACGTTGCAGTATCGTAAAAAATAGTATAGTATAGCTCAGATTTCTGCTCATGTTTACAACTTTGTGCACATTCTAAATATAACTCCTCCCATCTCTGTTGTCCGAGATTTGGAGAGTTGTAATATAGTCTGCTGTGCATGTTATTGCTCCGCTGATATGGCGGTCGCACAGACACAGAGGCCCATTCGGGTCTCTCTGACAGAGTTTAGAGGAGGCTGTACGCTGCTCTTCATCGGAGGTCTACACGGATGCAACGCGTCACTGCCCACAGCAGAGCGAGTCCACTAAAATGAACTGAAGCTGCTACACTACCAGCCGCGCTGCTCACCTCTATTGTTACAGAGAGAGAGGACACAAAGCGACGGACGGGTCTGTGATACTCAGAGCTCATACCTAAAGCCGGGGAAATGCACCTGGGATGGATCGTGAAAAATAATGTTCTCAGTTTGCGACATTTCGAAACTTCCACAGACAGGGAGCGCTCTTGAACCCCCTCACAGTCTCTGAAAGCACAACTAGTCGATCACGAGTGGCTCAACAGGTAGCTCTATAGATAAACTCATCTTTCAGAAATTTGACCGACCGGGTTGACACTTCAGCGTGAGAAATCGGGGGTGTGGCGTGTGAGCGTGTGAAACCAGTCAAATGCGTGTGTGTCACGGCCCATGCATGAGAGTTGGCAGCCCTGGTTGTGCTATTCCTGAATTGTCTACAGTAAAATGAACTTGATATAGCCTGAGAAGTTTTCCTACTGCTATTGTCTATCTTATTCCATCTCAACATGTGGTTAATGTAATTAGCAATAACAGTAGATCTACTAAAATATTGGCCAGATGTGTTGGTGAAGTAGTGGCAGAGAAACACAGTAAATATGTTGTTTAGACAGTTACAAAATGCAGTGTGTCAAATATTTGTTAGTAGATTTAAAATCAAACAGTGTAATAAATCAGTTACTAGTCCTTAGTAAGTTCTTTTACTTTGCTTAATTAAGATAATTTTCTCTAAGTTGGCATGGTTCATGGAATTATTTAATTACTTTTTTATAAATGATAGTAATTACAATTCCAGCCACAGATAAATGACAATTTGTTTAAATTAGGCTTTTTGCAATTGTTCAAACTGTATCTTATTTGTGTTTCAAATCAACTTTATTCTTTCTGTACTGAAAGGATTTAAATTGTTAGATGTTTTTCTGAGGAAATGAATAGAGCTGATGTTACTTAATGCTGCTCTGTACTTTTCATGTTCAGTAAAACCATGAGCTGTCGTTAACAATTAATGCCTCATTTTAATATCACAGTGGAAATAATCCTTATATATTTAATTCTCATTTGCAGAAATGACAAAACCCAAACTTCAAGCAGCGCTTTCAACTTTGACTTTTTAATGATGACATCCCTGCGATGCTCTTGTTTCTCCACTCAACGCCTCTGCACGCATTTCCAACTTGGTAAGTAAAATAAATAGGTACAATTATCCCCACAGCGACCTAGTTAGGTCAATAAGTTGTTGTTCAAACCTTTCTTTCAGATCTGAACGATTACCTGCTTGATGAAAAACTTACTGATGACCTCCAAAATGCTGATGACCTGCTTGCTGAGCTGCAGAAAGAGAAGGCAGCACTACCAGCTAGGACATCCACGTCAAAAGTCAGGTGGAGAAAGAGAGACGTTGATGGGAATGTACTCTTTGCAAGGCCAAGGTCACACAGGAATCAGTCAGAAAAAGGTCAGTATTGTTTTTTTCATGAGTGTTTAGTGTTGGAGCTAAATCCGGCTCCATTCTCAGGGTTCATTCAATTAGTAGTCATAATCTCAGATGTTGATGTGTGAATCCATTTATTACATAGGATATCCTGAGACAAAGTTACCTGGATCAAGCTGTCGCAGCTCTCCCCTTCCTTTGTCTGACTCTCTGGCTCTTGCATCCCTAATCTTATTCACAAAGGGGGGGGGGGGGTCTCTCGACCAGTGATGTGTCTGCGTGCTTATTCGTTATCTATCAGTTGGAATGTGACTGAAAGTTTATGACCCTCAGGACTTGCAAAGCAAAAGAGCAGTTGGGCCATAAAGGGGGACTGGAGCCAGAGACAGGATGTCTCTAACATCATCAATTCAACTTCTGACACATTTGTAAAGCTGGGTTATAACAAAATGTCCCAGAACATCTTATATTATAAAGCAGAAGTATTGCAAAACAACTTAATGTAACAAACAACAAACTATATACCTATAACAACAAACTTAATGCATGACCAACATGTCTTCATTTATGTTGAAATAATGCTTTTACCTTTTAGCTTAAATGTATAATGCAAATTACTAGGGATGAGCGAGTACAGCATTATCTGTATCTGTATCCGTATCTGTTTACCACATGAATTATCTGTATCCGTACTCGGACTGGGCGGGGCCTATCCCGGAAGTGGTCAGATTTAACCCGGAAGTGGGTCAGGTTGTCTTGAAATGGGCGGGGCTTTAACCGGTATTTTATTTTAAGCATGCAATTGATATGGGTTGATCAGAAATTGTTATATTTATTGCTGATTAGAAAACTACTTACATGACAGCATCGAGCTTCAGATCAATGGTGTTGTCATGGTAACAAACAAATTATAAACAGAACAAGTTTTGCAACAACAAATACAACGGTTGCAATTATGAAGTAAAATGTAATGAACAAGAGTTTTCATACTCAATATAACTTTTTTTTAACTTTAAATTTTTTTATGATCAGTGTGATTTTTGTTTTTGGTTCTTTTTTTATTTCCACACCAGGTATGTGTGAGTGTGTGAGTGTGTGTGTGTGTGTGTATGTGTGAGCAAGAGAGAGACACAGAGAGAGAGAGAGAGAGGGGGCAAATGCTGTTTCTCAGATCTGCATTGACTTTAATGAAGCCAGCTGACGGTTAAAAAAATATATATATCTTCGACGGCAGAGACTCAACGGGAGTCGCATTTAAACCAAGCAGCATGTCTGAAACCCCACGTTTACCAGAAATCTACTCGTTACTATGTAAGTACTACAAACCGAAGTTAAAAACAAACCTGAAGCTAAAGAAACCCTAAACGTTAACGGAACAGACCCGCGGACCTGATTGACTGAGAGAGAGAGAGAGAGAGAGGGAGAGAGAGAGAGAGAGAGAGAGGAGAGAGAGAGAGAGAGAGAGAGCGTAGTTCTCCGTGTTCTGTGTGTGTGTGAATGAGCGGAGCGTGTGTGTGTAGGCGGGGAGGGGGGCGCTGTGACTCGCGGTCAGCTGAGGACTTTTATTCAATCCGAGCACAGATATTGACTCGCATTACTCGTATAATACTTGTACTCGGCAAAAGTGCTTTATCCGTACCGGATACTCGTTTCAGCCGAGTACTCGGCTCATCCCTACAAATTACACACAATGGTTAAGCACATATAACATTTTAAATTCCAGCATTAGGCATTTAAAACTGAATATCAAGGGATACATTCAGTTCAAATGTTTGCGCCTTGGATCTTAATTGAAATAGATAGCCTACATTAAGGTTACTATTACATACTAATACAGTACAACCTATAAAATAAGCTGATAAAAGTTAGCTTCATTGTGCCGGTTGGAACAATATTGTATATGACGCAGACAACATGGAATTCTAACCTTGGCAGTCATAACATTACAGTGGAGGTAAATGTTACTTTGTAGGGCGGTAGGATCTCAACATGCCGGAGCTAAGCTGCGAGGGATGCCAGGCTACTTGGACTGCAGAAGTGGATGACCTTATACAAAGTGGCTACTGGCCTGCCACCCTCAATTTTGCAGCAGTTTATGAGGAAGACTTATTTTTTACTTTTGAGAGCATGAAGATGGCATCACCGGGAATGTCCTGTCAGGCATTTCTACGAATGCTTGAGAAGCGGACTGTTCGCTTTGCCGTGTCAGTATTTCTTTCTTTATTCTGCAGCATCCTACATTTTTTTATGTTTTGATATTAGAAGTTCTTTTTCTAATTGTTTTGTGCTGTTCAATATGAAGTTGATGCCATTTGCAAGGAGGAGCGATTTAGCTGTCCTGCCTGCACTCCAGCAATGCTTGCCGTCTCGGTTGACGGAATCCGCAAGCTTTATCGTTTCAAGAGTACAGCAAGGTATTTAATTATTAGCACATGTGTATCAATGACCGGTAAAATTGACATTTGTGTATTGTACAACCTTTTACTACTATATCCTAAAATGTTAACTCTGTTGTTGTGTTTTAGATCAGAGGAGCGGCCGATCTTTGATGGTGTCTTCATTGCTAATGATGAAGATGTGACCAGATTTGTGGACCAAGTACACACCAAAACCAAACATGTAATTGCACTTCTATCTGAATATTTAAAGTTAATGACATAATAGGTCATAGTCTGTCAATATTGTCATGTATTGTGATATCTACCTGTATACTTAATTAAAAAAAAATCCATTAATGCTAATTTGTTTCTTGCCCACAAAAAATGATTTAGAATTGTTCTCTACAATGACTTTGTTGAGAAGATCATTTGTCAATTATGATTTTCTACAATGTAGGTCACTGGAAAGGGCATTTGTGGTGGGGAGTGGTTGGCAGCCCGAGAGACTTCCTACAGATCTAGGAGTAAGGTGGATGAGGAAGGACTGGAGCTGGCAGTTTGCAGGCACGGTGTCTTGCTGTCTGCCCTTAATATGTTTAGGGGTGAAATATATGCATACCCCATGTTCTTACAGAACCAGCTTGTGCCCAAGCACGACATAACTTCTGTATGGATGTTGCATGTAAATACTGGCCCTACCTACAGAGAGTTTGTTTGGACTGTCCAGAGCTCCAGTCTCTTCAAAACATGAGGCCCTTCCTGTCGGTTTTGCATGCTAAAGCCCATGACTTCAAATGCGAGGTTGGTGTAGTGCACAATATTCTTATGAAATGACATAAAATCCCCAAAAGTGATAACTGATATAAGTGACAATAACAATAGTATTTATGTATTTATGTACAGTATGTTTTTGTTTTATTGCATATTGTGTCGGTTTGATCGATTCAAGGGGGCTTTTGGGCCTTGCTGAACGTATTTGGCTGTTTTTACTGAATGCCCTTGATATTCAGTTTGTGTCCCTCTGTCCAGGTAAAATGGAGTGGAGCAAACCAAGATGGGGCTGGTTCGACATTAGGGGAGGAAGTAGAGCAGTGTAATGCGTTTCTCTCCAGAATAGCGGTCACTACAAAGCACATGTCAAAAGCAGGTACTATATAATTGTACCTTTTATTCATAGAAGGAATGACGTTTAATTAAAAGGATATTCTTGCAGAACAAATCTCTGTGCCCTTGCAGGACGCAATGACATGCTTACACTCCTCTCCATGAGATGGAACCAGCAGAAGTTTCAAAACCTGGCAAATTCACTTTCCCAAAGATACCGTAAGGTAGATTAAAATTGTGTAAAAACATTGTCATGGCTCAAGTTTTTGTGATATATACTGTACAGATTATAATTACCTAATTCATTTTAGACTTCTAAAGCTCTAAATGTCCAGTTGGCGGACCTGGAAACTCTGAAAGCCAAGCTTCAACTGCAAGAAAAAAACATGGATGAATTTGTGCAAGATGTGAAAGACTGGGCAGATGGTGAGATAATTCAAAACATTGTCTGACATAAAGAATTTAATCTTTTTTTACGTTGGTGCTGTGTTATTCACTTTTTGTTAGGAGAAACAAACCACCAAGGCACGACACAGGTCTTGTGTCAGAAGATTGAGGCCCTTACATCAAGTATAAAAACAAGATCTCAACGCCTCTACAAAATAAATGGTATTTTAACATTTAAGTCTGAAATGTTTCCATAAGTAAGTCCATAAAGTTCTAAAAGGTAGTGTTGATTGTTGATTCTATTATATTCTCCACATTACAATGAACTTTAATATTGATATTGAATTTGCTGTAATTCCAACAATGTCATTTACATTATGTAGTTAACAGATGGTGTTTTTTATTTTTCGTTTCACAGACAGCAACAAATGTCGACACAGAATTAGACGGAAAATTAGGCAACAAAAGACCACTTTGCAGGCCATGCTAGCCAAGTACAACAGCCTTGTTACACCCGAGCAAGCAGTTTGCATGGATCATATTCTGGACACAGAACATCCCTGGCCTTGGCAAATAACACAAAATGGTAAGCATAATATGTATTGTGTGCATGCTGTAGTATCTATAAAGTAAGGAATCGCTGTCTGTTCTTTGCTTTTCTCAACAACCAACTCATCCCAAAAACGAGGTGGGTGTATTGCTATGTCAAGTTATTTGGATGTGAAATGTTAAAGATTTCATTAAAAGACATTAACCTCTCCAAAATGGTGTTTGACTCTGGAAGCAGTGTGCCTGCAGGCGGGAAAGCATTTATCAGATTTCCAGTTTTCTACAGGCACCACACTAGTGCATGTGAGGGAGAGAAATGATCTCTGAAACTACATTGTTTGTGCAGTGGTCCTTCTCATCTATACACGTATGTGTTACAGGCACTGTTGATTTCAGCACAAAAAAGGAAGTCTTCGATAGGGTCATGGCAGGCAAGGCTTCAAGAGGAGAAGAAGATCCTTGTGAAAGAGATTAAGCAGCACTGGGATTCTCTGAAGTCCCATGCCAGAGTCTTGTCTGCGTGGTCTCTCCATCAGAGTGAAAACACCCAGCAAGGTAAATGTGAACATCTATTTGAAATGTTTGTATCACGTTTCATGAAGTCATGTTTAATTTTTTTCGACTTGTTGCTTACCTGTATAGTGACACATGTTGTCCCTTTTTAAGGACATCTCACAGAGAAATGCGAAAAAGGGTCTCACTTGCCTCATCCGCAAAAGGCTGAGGCAAATGAAAGAGCTGCAAAGGCGTGCAAGAAAAGTCTACCTGCATGTCCTGTCTAACCCAGAAAATGAACATCAGTTTTTTTGCACTACAGATAGTTCAGATGAACTTGACTTTAGCTCGGAAAGTTCAGACTCCGATGTTGATGCTATGTAAAGACTCTTCAAAAATACACCTGATTTGATTCCATTTAATCTTAAACCTACCCCAAATACCGCCAACAATCTAAGACTACAAATCACAGCACAAAGACTAAGCATAGCCTAGTGTTAAACAGTGGTGGAAGTATACAGATCCTTTATTTCATAAAAAGTACTAATACCACACTGTAAAAATACACTCTTAGTATTTTTACAGTGTGGTATTATAAGTATAGGTACTGCAGTGAATATGTTAATTAAAGTGGCTATATGTAACTTTTTTTGTGTTGATTCTAGCAGCCACTTTGGACAAAAGTGGTAGTGTTTTTAACACACCTGCTGTTGTAAAGGTCTTTTCTTATTTAGCTGAAACAGAAAATCATCCATTTACAATAAGAGAATAAGTTATAGATGCATTGTTGCCTTGCAAGTGTTTCATACGGTAACGTAGCCTGTATGTATTGTGAGATAAACCAGGTATCACTGTCACAGATGCTTTACACAAGTAACTTTACAGGCCAGATGGACAAGGGAAAAGAAAATAGTAGGCCAACAAACACGGAGTAAAAGGAATAAAAACAAAAAATCTGCGCTAAATGGAAGGGGGACATAATTAATGTTGGCTACTGATGTACAACTTTTTTTTTTATTTTATGAATGAAATAGACATAACAAACCTGAGGGCCAATTTGTGGTCAGTTGGACTACACTAATGTAGTAGAGTAAAAAGTAAAATATTTCTCTCTGAAATGTAGCGGAGTAGAAGTAGAAAGTGACATGAAAAGAAATGACTCATAAAGTACAAGTACCTCAACATCTGGAGTGAAGTACAGTACTGGAGTAAATGTACTTTGTTACATTCCACCGCTGTTGTAATGTTGTAAACATGTAAATAATTATTTGTGGATGTACAGCCAAAATGAATGTTTTGCCTGTATTGTATATATATATGTGTTCCCTTATGGAAATGTTGTACTGCATGATTCTACTGTTTTTTTTAATAAATTATGAACGAAACGTAACTTAAGCTTTGACTTTTTTAATGTTTTATAACTTTGTTATACTGCTGAAAAGAGATTTAGAAGCTCTTCCTACTTCTAAGAATGGCCATAACTGTGCTTTTGAATTTGAGATGCAAAATGTGCAGATAGAGTGACAAATGAGCCTACAGTAAGTAACAATGCGACAGGCACAAACAATACTTTGAAATGGCTTGATGATAGGAGGTTTAAGAGATCACTGAATAAATTATAATTACAGAACAGTCTATTTATTTCTGAATAGATTACATTACAAATCAAAAGTTACATCCAGGACACTATGACATTGTTAGGCAAGACTTCACATCACCAATATTCTCTGTCATAGTAAGATGTTGTATGCCAAATTTCATTGTTTTAGGCTGTGTGTCTGCCAGATATGCTGACCCAAAGGGTAAGTTTATGTTATATCAATGTACTGCATATCAGTCAATGTTGTTTCAAACCGCAGGGACAGCGTGTCATTCTTTTAGACAAATTATCAGACAAGTTGCAACCCAGGCTGTTATTACAGCCATTTTCTTGCATGCGCCATCCAGAATGATGCACATGTGTGCAATCACTTTTAAAACACATTTGTTAAATGGGTGAATATATATAATATTTTATGTTACGGCACTCCTTGTTGACTATACTGACATGTTACAGATAGGCTAACCATAAGTGAGGTGAGTTCATTAATTCAGGATAGGCTTTTATAACAGTTGGTTTCATGTCTGTATCTTATTTTCTTGCTGAATTACTGTATAAACCTTAAAAGATGCAGTGAAGTTAGGGTTCAATGGTCAAAATTTTAAAGCAGGAGCCGTGAAAACATTATGTGGCATATTTTACTCTAAGACCTTTCCAACAATCTATTTTGTTTTGGCTAATTTTGCTTGTTAATTCCAGCATTCCAGGCCCATATGTAATATCCAATGCCATGATTCAAAGAGCACTTTGAAGTTCCAGTATATAAAATGAGCTCTTTTTTAACTTTTTTTGATGAACAAAACGAGTCAGCTTCAGAGATTAAAAGACAGCTTAAGGTTGTATGTGAGAATTTATACAATAAAAATACATATAATGGAGAAATAGTATTTTATGTTAAGTAGGCAACTTAGATTTGCCTTGTCCCAGAAAAATGATTTATAAAAAAACTACAGTTCAGTGTTTGGAACTACAGCCTAATGGCTTGTTTGACAAAAGTGCATTGGTTTTGACTTATAGCCTACTGTTGTGAAAAATAACCTGTAAAGAGAAGCATTTTTCCATGTATCGTTATTTAAAAACGGAATTTTCTAATTTTCTGGTTGATAAATGACTAAAGGGAAAAAACATTTTGTTTCATTTAACATCACACTGCATTATTAGTTGTTTAAAAAATGCCTTTTTTAAATAACAATTTCTGGTAGGCCTAACATATTAATTATTATATTCAGAAGATGATCCTCATATCAATCACCGTAGTTACAGCTTGTAGCCATCCTAACCTCTTGACATGTGTTAGAGGCACCCGCGGCCATAGACATAATAAAGAGTAGACGCCGCATTGGCTGCTGAGCGCGAGAAATCCAGCCGCCATCTTGGACCGGTCATACTCGTTACTTAGCAGCAGAAGATACAAGATGCCAGAGCACTGTGCAGCATATTCCTGCTCAGATCGATGGATTTTTTTTATCTTATCTCTTTCACTCTGGGTTCTGGAAAGCATTTTGTATCTGTGTTTTAAAAAGTGCTACATAAGTTAAGTTTTGCGAATTTTCAAGGGAGATTCAACCAAGTAAATGTAAAGTTTAAACAAAAACTGATCAAAATCCTTATATAAGTGAGTATTATGGTATGACCCATACATTATTCTGGGGGTCCGAAAGCAGCACTAATGTATGCTTGTGTTGTTATTACATTGGGATTGTCTCTGGTTTAGTTGGGATTTGTTTGATAAGACTTGCACGTTACTCTTATAAGATATATACACTCACCGGCCACTTTATTAGGTACCCCATGCTAGTAACGGGTTGGACCCCCTTTTGCCTTCAGAACTGCCTCAATTCTTCGTGGCATAGATTCAACAAGGTGCTGGAAGCATTCCTCAGGGAGTTTGGTCCATATTGACATGATGGCATCACACAGTTGCCGCAGATTTGTCGGCTGCACATCCATGATGCGAATCTCCCGTTCCACCACATCCCAAAGATGCTCTATTGGATTGAGATCTGGTGACTGTGGAGGCCATTTGAGTACAGCAAACTCATTGTCATGTTCAAGAAACCAGTCTGAGATGATTCCAGCTTTATGACATGGCGCATTATCCTGCTAAAAGTAGCCATCAGAAGTTGGGTACATTGTGGTCATAAAGGGATGGACATGGTCAGCAACAATACTCAGGTAGGCTGTGGCGTTGCAACGATGGTCAATTGGTACCAAGGGGCCCAAAGAGTGCCAAGAAAATATTCCCCACACCATGACACCACCACCACCAGCCTGAACCGTTGATACAAGGCAGGATGGATCCATGCTTTCATGTTGTAGACGCCAAATTCTGACCCTACCATCCGAACGTCGCAGCAGAAATCGAGACTCATCAGACCAGGCAACGTTTTTCCAATCTTCTATTGTCCAATTTCGATGAGCTTGTGCAAATTGTAGCCTCAGTTTCCTGTTCTTAGCTGAAAGGAGTGGCACCCGGTGTGGTCTTCTGCTGCTGTAGCCCATCTGCCTCAAAGTTCGACGTACTGTGCGTTCAGAGATGCTCTTCTGCCCACCTTGATTGTAACGGGTGGTAATTTGAGTCACTGTTGCCCTTCTATCAGCTCGAACCAGTCTGGCCATTCTCCTCTGACCTCTGGCATCAACAAGGCATTTCCGCCCACAGAACTGCCGCTCACTGGATGTTTTTTCTTTTTCGGACCATTCTCTGTAAACCCTAGAGATGGTTGTGCGTGAAAATCCCAGTAGATTAGCAGTTTCTGAAATACTCAGACCAGCCCTTCTGGCACCAACAATCATGCCACGTTCAAAGTCACTCAAATCACCTTTCTTCCCCATACTGATGCTCGGTTTGAACTGCAGGAGATTGTCTTGACCATGTCTACATGCCTAAATGCACTGAGTTGCCGCCATGTGATTGGCTGCTTAGAAATTAAGTGTTAACGAGCAGTTGGACAGGTGTACCTAATAAAGTGGCCGGTGAGTGTATATATATATATATATATATATATATATAGCCTTTTCAATAGCAATGTGCTTGAGTACAGAGTCAACACAACATAAAAGAGGTGTATCTGTCCAAATACTTATGTAATAAGAGCTGAGACAACTGGTCATTTATCAAATATATCGAAAGTCGCAATAAGATAAGTATGCAATATTTAGTTTATTTTGTGGAGCTGTCCTGTTAACTTTATTTATGTATTTTATACTGTCCAACCAGTAGAACCCGTCCTGTTCTGTAGACATGGTCCTTAGTTATCTTTATTATAACTTTATTTATATATTTATACTGTCCAACCAGTAGAACCCGTCCTGTTCTGTAGACATGGTCCTTAGTTATCTTTATTATAACTTTATTTATATATTTATACTGTCCAACCAGTAGAACCCGTCCTGTTCTGTAGACATGGTCCTTAGTTATCTTTATTATAACTTTATTTATATATTTATACTGTCCAACCAGTAGAACCCGTCCTGTTCTGTAGACATGGTCCTTAGTTATCTTTATTATAACTTTATTTATATATTTATACTGTCCAACCAGTAGAACCCGTCCTGTTCTGTAGACATGGTCCTTAGTTATCTTTATTATAACTTTATTTATATATTTTATAATGTCCAACCAGTAGAACCCGTCCTGTTCTGTAGACATGGTCCTTAGTTATCTTTATTATAACTTTATTTATATATTTATACTGTCCAACCAGTAGAACCCGTCCTGTTCTGTAGACATGGTCCTTAGTTATCTTTATTATAACTTTATTTATATATTTTATACTGTCCAACCAGTAGAACCCGTCCTGTTCTGTAGACATGGTCCTTAGTTATCTTTATTATAACTTTATTTATATATTTATACTGTCCAACCAGTAGAACCCGTCCTGTTCTGTAGACATGGTCCTTAGTTATCTTTATTATAACTTTATTTATGTATTTTATACTGTCCAACCAGTAGAACCCGTCCTGTTCTGTAGACATGGTCCTTAGTTATTTATATTATAACTTTATTTATATATTTATACTGTCCAACCAGTAGAACCCGTCCTGTTCTGTAGACATGGTCCTTAGTTATTTATTCATGTTGGACCAGTCCAATATAACTTTCAGTTAAAATAAACCTTATGTTGTAAGAAAAGTTGTTTAATTTGTTATGAATCTATTTTGTAATTTTACATATGTTTAAAAATATCGGAATTCATATCGATGTTGCAATATCACATTTTGTCAATGTTGTGCAACCCTAGTGTGTGTGTGTGTGTGTTGGGAGTGGGTCTGCTAAATGTCAAGGTCTGGGAGGCAATTGATGCAGAACAACGTGGTAGTACTGTGCGTGTGTGTGCTTGCGTGTGTGTGACAGAGAGAGACGAATATAAAAAGCTTCAAGTAGACTCTAATAATATAATCATATTGTTTCTTGTACTTAAATATCTGACTTTACGGCCACTTTCTTCTTCCCTATCATATTTATAATGTGTGTGCAAAATACCTATTATAGCCTACATCATTGTAACGTTTAGCCCCATAGTGGAAAAAAGGAGGAATGGACTCAGGAGTTCTTCACCTGGTGCTTGATTTATTTCCTCAGCAGTCACAAGGAAATGCAGTATTGCCAGGATGACTTGTGAAAAATAATAGAAAAATAAACAAACATGAAAACTAAATACTAACTATTGAAATTATCATCACCAACAAATATCAAACAAAATAATAAAAAAACTAAATCCGGGCCTGCCTATTTGGGCCTAGCAACTGCACTCTTCCCAGCCAAAGTCGTTCTCCCCCTGAGGAGCCTCGGCCTCTTCCCCTTATAGCAGAAGCCCCTCCTACAAGACAAACCACAGTTAATTGAAAATCAATCAAACCTCATTGTGTCAATTCAACATTCCCCAACCTTTATGGCTTCACGAATACACGCTATATCAACAACAACATCAAAAAGGAAATGTTACATGCTAACCAAGCTTCTCCAAACTGAACTCTATACACTCTGTCCACCCCTCTACACTGGCTGACACTTGGGCCAATCCAGATCTTCCCCTCTATAAATTCCTCCAGACTCTATCACTTCCTGTTTGCCAATTTGACCCAGATCCCTGCTTGCCATGAGAACAGGTGAATGAAACTAAAATAAATAACTTGAAATGAATTATGTATGTGTTGCTTTTATCCAACCATGATTCCTAGTACTGAAATAAAATGACAACCCATGTGTTCATTGATGCAAGCCCACATGCCAATGATAATGTTCCCACTAACCGTCCCCTCCTACTGCACATACTAAGGCTAGCTTAGCATGCTACCACATGTTACCCCTGGTTTAAAGGCAGGCATGGGCCAGCCCCATGACAATCATATATGTGATGTAGGGGTATTTATACCTATTATAGCCTACATCATATATGTGATGTAGGGGTATTTATACCTATTATAGCCTACATCACATATGTGATGTAAGGGTATTTATACCTATTATAGCCTACATCATATATGTGATGTAGGGGTATTTGTACCTATTATAGCCTACATCATATATGTGATGTAGGGGTATTTGTACCTATTATAGCCTACATCATATATGTGATGTAGGGGTATTTATACCTATTATAGCCTACATCATATATGTGATGTAGGGGTATTTGTACCTATTATAGCCTACATCATATATGTGATGTAGGGGTATTTATACCTATTATAGCCTACATCATATATGTGATGTAGAGATATTTTGCAAATACCTATCATTTACAAATGATAGATACACCGAGGATGTCTGGTCTAGGGTCTAGGTTTACCAGACGTCCTCGGATTTAGAGGACAGTCCCCGTTTTTTGGTTGTCTGTCCCTGACTAAATACAGAAGAAAAAACTACCTCTGTCCTTGTTCTGTTTTTAAAGACACAACATTAGGTTTTTCAAATAGATTGATAGTCAAACTGGAAATGTCCCCGTTGCTCTCCCTTTTCGGGGATTATGTTTCCAGTTTTGATCTCAGACGTCTGGTGAATTTATATCATATCAGAATATTCTATTACTGTTAAGCACACTATGAATATTAAAATATACCTAATCATGTGTCCTGTATCATAGCTACATGTATGACCTTTGTAGCAAAAAAAACATGAAAATCAGTTCGGTATTGAGTGAGTGTGATTAATTAAACGCGCTGACAGCTCATTGCACCTGCCAAACACATTACACTGAGTGGAGCAGGTGACCGGTCCAAGATGGCGGTCCCACGTCTCGTCGCCAATAGGCAGTAGTGGTCGATGCGGCGTCTACTCTTTATATATGCCCGCTGCGCTACAATTGGGCCTGTGCCTTGTGCTCTGGCTTTCTCTAACATCGCTCCCCTTCTTGTGGTTTTAATAACAATAATAGATTATTCTTCAAATAAAACTAAGATGTTAACGTTTCATTTCATGAATTATTATACTATCATCACACACACTGTTTTTATATTATTATCTCTATCACTGCTCTATGTAAATAATAACTACTTTTACCATGTCTAGAGCAGCATATCTCCACCAGACTCCATGTAAATAATCACTACTTTACCGTGTCTAGAGCAGCATATCTCCACCAGACTCCATGTAAATAATAACTACCTTTAGTGTGTATAGAGCAGCATATCTCCACCAGACTCCATGTAAATAATCACTACTTTACCGTGTCTAGAGCAGCATATCTCCACCAGACTCCATGTAAATAATCACTACCTTTAGTGTGTATAGAGCAGCTTATCTCCACCAGACTTCATGTAAATAATTACTACTTTTACCATGTATAGAGCAGCATATCTCCACCAGACTCCATGTAAATAATCACTACTTTTACCATGTATAGAGCAGCATATCTCCACCAGACTCCATGTAAATAATCACTACTTTACTATGTCCAGAGCAGCATATCTCCACCAGACTCCATGTAAATAATTACTACTTTTACCGTGTCTAGAGCAGCATATCTCCACCAGACGCCATGTAAATAATCACTACTTTACTGTGTCCAGAGCAGCATATCTCCACCAGACTCCATGTAAATAATCACTACCTTTAGTATGTATAGAGCAGCATATCTCCACCAGACTCCATGTAAATAATCACTACTTTACTGTGTCCAGAGCAGCATATCTCCACCAGACTCCATGTAAATAATCACTACCTTTAGTATGTATAGAGCAGCATATCTCCACCAGACTCCATGTAAATAATCACTACTTTACTGTGTCTAGAGCAGCATATCTCCACCAGACTCCATGTAAATAATCACTACTTTTACCGTGTATAGAGCAGCATATCTATGAGGGGCCGTTCATTAAAATGTGTGTGACAAATGTCAAAATCTAACAATTCAGCTTTGTATGTAGTTTTTTTTAAATTGCGCACAGAAATGTACATAAATTGGTTTTTTTATGTATCAATAATCTGTTTAGAATTGAATAATGTCCTCTGAATTGAATCGGGAGTGCCCAGAGATTCCCACCCCTAAAAGATATGAAGTAATGGCGTCCCGAGCAGAGAATGAAGTCTCACTCCCTTGTTGTGTTGTAATCCCAAGCTTCTGTTCTTTGTGTTGTCGGCCTGTCCAGCGCTGCTGCATGTTAGTGCATGGAAGTGCCTAGTGCGTCTGTATCAAACGCAGAGGGATGTGGTGAAAAAAACGTGTATTTGACAAGTTGGGGAACGGTCTGTAAGAGCCGTGCGGAGGCAATCCCAAACCGCTTTCTTTTTCTTTCTTTTTTTTGAGTGATGAATAACTTTATTGTAAATAATAAAAAAAAGGAACAATGAAAATTACTTGCAGTAGATCCTATTAGATGTAAATAGATTACTCTTTCTGTGTGCCTGCTTTCTTTAAGCAATAATCAATGGAGCCTGTAGAGTTTGACATTTAAGGTTCTTAAATGGTAGCAAGCTGTAATCTGAGGAATGAGATGGATTTTTTTCGTTGAAGAAAAACTGGATGTATGACTGAAATATTTGGAGTGTTCTGAACTTGATTAATGAAATGTCTTAACGCAAGATCTCAAACCATTGTTATAAGTTAGTTCACAAGTATTTTCTATGCCATGACTGCAGGAGAACAGGCGCTACAGACAGGCGGAGAAAGTTTGGATGATAGTACAGCTATGGATGATGAGGACATAAGCCCACAACCTCAAGGCCGACGAAACCGCAGGGAAAGCCTGTACCTGCCCCTTCTGCAAGGATGGAGAAGGACGGTATGTCTTAGACCTCTTTTCTTTAGGTACCCTTGTACAGTCTAAGGCAAGTCTACTGCTGTCAAGTTGACTGTTATGATGATGATGATGATGATGTTCAGTTTTTTTTTTTTTTTACATTGAAGTGTTAAATTATGTTTTAGCATAGTAAGTGATCTTTTACATTTCAGCTGATTTGTGTGTGTCCTCTGAATTTAGTTAAAATTTGTAACCCAACTAATTTATGCTTTTTACATCAGTGACCCAACTAAAAAGAAGCAGCACATTTGCCACATCTCAGGCTGTGGGAAGATCTACGGCAAGACATCCCACCTGAGGGCCCATCTGCGTTGGCACACGGGAGAGCGACCCTTTGTCTGTGGCTGGTCTTTCTGTGGCAAACGATTCACCCGTTCAGATGAGCTTCAGCGCCATAACAGGACGCACACAGGTGAGGATTTAGTTGGGATTATTTGGCATGATGAGAAGGGACATACAATCTCACTCAAAGCCAAACATCAAAGTGTTTTAAATGTAAACATGGTAAAAGTTAAGCCTGTGTGCCTAAGTCATGGTTTTTTTTGGTAACAAAGCTTTCCAGCGAATACATTTTTTGCAGCAGTAGGATTAAATAAATCGACAGAAATTTAATTG
This sequence comes from Etheostoma nigrum, assembly GCA_029931835.1. Lineage (NCBI taxonomy): Eukaryota > Metazoa > Chordata > Actinopteri > Perciformes > Percidae > Etheostoma > Etheostoma nigrum. Next base: position 26,667 of record JAQOOF010000251.1, read on the forward strand.
CCAGCTATTTTGATATTTGATTTGTTATATATTTGATGCTTTTTGTCTTAAATCACATTAACAGTAAATATCTTTGGGTTTCTATATGTCAGTTGGGGGCTTCAGAAAATGTTATGTTTTATGGGCTAGATTTATCAAGATAATTGAGAGATTAATTGAAAATTAGTTGCTGCTTAAGGATTATCCCTTTTGAATACTACATACCCTTCATATCGTGCATGTTCTTATTTCCTTCCGAAATATAAAAATGCATTCTACACTGCAGTACATTGCATTTATCCTTCCTAAACGGGACACTTTCAAATGCATAGCCAACAGTCTGTTGTAGTCTGGTGATACCAGCTGCTATTTTTAATATTTATTTGTATTTCTCCATTTTAAGGTGAAAAAAGATTTGTTTGCCCAGAGTGTCCCAAGCGCTTCATGCGCAGCGATCATCTCTCCAAGCACACCAAAACCCACTTAAACAAAAAAGCCGTCGCTACCAGCAGCAGCAGCACAGTCTCGACAGGCGCTGCTTCCCCTACAGCAGGAACAAAAATGGGCACAGGAGCAGTGTCACCCAGTGACCAGCACACCATTGTCACAATGGAAACCTTATCTGCAGAGAGTATAGCTCGATTAGCTAGCAGTGGGATCAACATGATGCAGGTGGACCTTCACCAAATTAATGGCAACAGTTACTAAGGGAGGGCTTTGGTGGTTGTTGCATTTGGACATTTTGGGGTTGAAGGGCATGTCTGACTCAGACACAGAACCTCTCAAAGGCTTCAGACAGGTGGTCACACATGCATCACAGCAGACACTATTGAATTTGAGAACTGAGGCAGGGAAACGGATCTCAATCTTGAATTTAGATACCTGTGGCATTTTAAAGTCAGAGTTGGATGAAAATGTTAGACTTGTGACATCATGAAATCTTATTTCCCCTAAAATGGAAATGGCACTATACACTAACACTTGTTCCACGCATAGACTCAAAATATGACTTGTATTGGGATTGCAATATCACTGACCGGCACTCGATATTTAATTGGGAGCTAGTAATATCCTCTCTAAATTTACTTTAGTAATGAGATGACACTACTAACTCAGGCTCTCACCCTTGTTTCCAAGGCTGTGAGCTTTGATTGTTCCTCTGCCCTCTCAGGCCAACTGGCCCAGAATGCTGTATTCACCCCTTAAACTAAAATTATAACAATCTGGAGCAGCAATTATTTTTGAATTGGTTGCAGTTTTGGGAGAACGGGCCGTGTTCACAAACTTAAAATCCCAGTATGAGGAATAATATATGGAAGAGTTTTAGGGTGAGTCGTTGAGGGCTGGAATACACCAGGTCACGACCAGGTCAGAGCACTAATCAGTGACAATGTGTCGGGGCACTGAAATCCTGAGAATAAATCATTAATCTCTTTATATAGGTACACACATTCAAGCCATCATGCGTTTGATGTTTATCATAGCAAAACTTTTTTTTTTATGTATATTTTTGGTAATGTGAAGGCTACATACATTCTTAGCTTAGGCAGGATCATCTTACATGATTGCAAGAAATTGCCTTTCAATTGTGTGAACCTCTCATGCGCAATCAATCTTAATCTTATGTTATTACTTTTATATATATATATATATATATGTAGATTTAATGTTCAAATTTAAGAGCCTTTGTCATAGAATAATGCATTCTATACAGTCCAGATCTTCCCAGTACTCATTTGTCCCGGTGGTATCATCTTTGCTTGCAGTCGGTCTGTTTTTTTTGTTTTTTTTTTGGAAAACTGTTTAATTTTAAGTCATATCTGGTCAAAGTGAAATATTCTGTAATGTCCAGACAGCATAAATATGTACGCTCAAAACCAAAGGTTCATACTCATTTTATAAGCAAAACTAGGAAAGCTTTCTTTTGTTCATGGACTTTCTAATAACTGTTACTCTTGAAATGCATATGTTAAAGTTCTAACTGGAAAAGATCCAGCTTGAGGCAAGCACCGGACACAAATCCCTTTGTTTTCCAATTAAGTTGCTAATGTATTATGGGTCAATGTATTTTTGGAAAAGATGCTTCTCACCACTGTTGAATATTGTTTTCTTTGCTTCAGGATTCTGCTTTATTTGAGAAAGATAATTAACTTGTATTATGTTTAAAAAGCTCTCATTTTGAAACTCAATAGATTAAGTTCATCGGACAACAAGTGCTCTTATTTCTTCTGCCCCGTTTTAAATAAGGGATTTTATATTGTGTTTAACTACTGCAAATGCCAACAGCTGGATTAAAATTATGAATACACTATGGTCTCTTTTCTTTGCAAAACTTGTCCCAATCAGATGATCAAAAACAAATCTTTATTCATTTAAAATCACATCGCAGGTTGTGTATATTTTACTAGGATAAAAACAGACTTGAACAGGGATACAATCAACAGTTTGAACATTTGCAACACGTAGTGTTATCACATCTCTACATTGTTGTCCTCGCTCTTCAGTTTGTCACGGAGGCTGTAAGGAGATAAAACATTGTAAATGTTTAGTCCATTCCAACACTTACTGCTATTCATTAAGGTGGATTTGCAGGATCATAACTAGGTTTGTTGTGGCCGCGGAGTTTCTGCAGTTAATACACTGTTCACAAGATACCTACATTTCGTTATCTTGTGAATTTAGCGGGCCGTCTTCTGTGCACCAAATTGGGCAAGCTTACAGGGATGATCTCGTTTTCATGGAGACAGACGTGTGCACGGAGCGGAGGGGCTGTGTGTGTGTGTGTGAGAGAGAGAGAGCGCGCAGGGAAAGGAAATGCAGCTGAACGAATATGCTGAGCGTTTTAAATAGCGTTAAAAAACACAATATGTGGGAAACACTGTAAATATGTTGCTGTTACCGTAGTCTGCAACTTAAGAACACCCAAATGTATCAGTTTAAACGTTGGTGTAGTGTCCCCACCTGCTGAGGTAGGAGTGGACGTCAGAGAAGCCGTGGTACTGAGCCAGGGGGAACAGGATGCCAGTCGGGCAGCGTCCCTCACGCTGGCGGCAGAAGCTGCAGTTGCAAATGCCACGACAGGGAGGGCACTTCCACTCCTGAGGAGATAACCAAAAGGTGAATCGCTAAAATTACCTACATTGGAGAAAGACACATGCAAAACAATGTGAAAAATAATATTTTTCTTGTTTATTTTCTTTATGATCATTTTTATGGCAATGCAACATAGACAAGACAGGTTGTTCATTTCAACGTGACATTCTTACATTGAACGTATTGACACCACTAACAAACACCGATACAATAAAAAAATAAAAATTCAAAATCATCACTGCATTATGGTTAACATTACTGCCTCACACATTATGGAACTTCCATACATATCCACAAAAAGTAGATAAATAAAATATAAAGCACGTCTCCACTCATTCTACTGGGAGTCAGGTAATGGGACTTGTTCCCTTACATAATCTAATCTTGCCTCTATGTTGTTTCTGTTTAGAGTATGTATATATTAATGTGTATATATTGTTTGGTTGTTCTGTATGTGTAAGCGCATTGTGAGCAACAATGTTCTAAAGAAAAATTCCTTGTATGTGTCCTCATACCTGGCAAATAAAGCTGATTCTAAAAAAAGTCCCCATATCTTATTGTACTTATTTGCTGAACCTTTAAAGAGTGAAAAATAAACATTTAAGTTTGCAGTACAAGTGCTACCACATTGAGATGTATGCCTGCAGGGTTATTTACCTACGGTGCAAATGATGAACAGCGCAGAGAGACAAAGCCTGTGTACAACTACCTTTGGAAAAGTTGTCAAACTTAAAGTTGTTATCCACTTTTTGTCTTGGCACTTAATGAAAAGTTGGTGGTACGAGTGTTGAAAAGATTCAAGAGTTCAGAGTCATATGTCAATGTGTAAGGTACTGATGACAACTGATTTTTAAACAGCATCTGTATCAATCTGCCCTTTTTGCTGAGTTTAGTAATACTCTACACTGCAATACTGTACTAAAGCTGTTTGTGCAAAATGAATCTTTTGTACAGTGACACAGGTGTAGAGTGTGTGCTGGTGTGTCAGCAGTCTGACCGGATCAAGCAGCGCCTTCTTGACATCCTCTCCATATCTGTTCCTCAGACACGGCCCACAGAACTGACCCTGAATCCCACGACAGTCCTCGCTGCGGCAGCAAGTCTTAGTGTCAATCGTTTTCTGACGGCACTGTTGACACGTGGAGCCCTGAAAATACACATTACATTTATTTATTATATATATTTTATTACATTTTGTGCATATTCTGTTTTGAGTTTGAGCATGATTTTTAGGCTTCAGTAATGGAAAGATTGTCACCTGGTAGTGACCTGATGGCTTCAGTGTTCCCTCAAATATCAGGACACTGAACCACAGTGATCCTGTTAGTGATCTCTGATTTAGCAAACTAAACTTGATATCAAATCTTCCAATATATTGTATCATCCCAATATATATCACTGGGAAAAAAAGAAAAACAATTGCAGGTAGAGTCCAGCAGTTAACTCACTGTGACGCTGTTGTAGACCTTATCAGTCAAGTTCTCTGCAACCAGCTGGATCTCGTCCTCTGTGACGTCCTCCACAGGACGGATACAATGAGGTTTACACTGATTAGGCCGTGGAGCTCCACGGCGCTGTGGGGCTCGGCTACGACGTACCTGGAACACAAAGACGACGGTGCCGATTCATTTAGCTTGAGGTTTTACAGACATTAAAAAGATACAGACTAAGTTAGCTAAACACAGACATGAACGACAAATACATAACCTTGAACCATTGTACAGTACGCATTACAACACAAAATGGATGAGAAAAATAAAAAGTTACAACACACTGATACAGATATAAAGCTCAGATATTTTACTATCAGTACTCATCCCAATCAGTTTTTGTAAATGCTTGTACAGTGTTTGAGGGACAACACAACAGCCACATAGTAGTGTCACACAAACGTCTTACAGTGCTATGAAAAATACTTTTTAAAAACATTTTCAACTGGTCCTTAATAAATGACAGAGGACCTCCAGCAGCTCATCCTCCAAGCTGAGCTCCAGTTCTTCCTCCTTAGGGGCTGAAGCATCCTCACCTCCCCCCCCATAGAGCGGATCCGTCTGCTGGATGCCCGCTCTGGGTTCTTCCTGGACTGTCCTCCAGCTGCACCAGAGCGTGGTGGGTGCTGCAGGCAACATTAGATAAATCACTTCAGTACATACAAATCTATTTACAAATGCTATTATTCTTGAGCTCTGCTGAATTCTGAAGATAAAGAATAGGAGGGTGTCCACTGCGTTAATGCATAACTTTACTCTAGAATCTTAAGCAAAATGGGGGAGGGGGGGTGAATCAACATTTCTGTTCACCATCCCTCGTATTAACTGCAAAAATGTACTTTTGCGAGAGAACTTCTCTCTTTTGTCTTCTGTTTGTCTGCTTGTTTTTTCAGAATCCCGGCACCTCCTGGCATCTTCTGCAGGTCTGCCATCAGCTGAGCCAACTGTGGAGGATGAAAAGACACTGCAAATGACAAACAACTCAAGTCAGTCTAGCAGGGCAAATCTTGAACTTGAAACTAAAAAAGGTATTTATGCAGTATTTTATCCCATATCTAAATTTCCTGACCTTATTTAATGTTAACACATCAAGTCTAAAGTAATTGATATTCAAGTCAAAATCACGTGTCCTGTCCGTCAACTATATGCAGAAATGAGTCTCATATATATAAAATAACTGTTCCTTTTATGTTGGAAACCTTGGGTAGTATTAGGCACTATTTGGAGAAACCACAGCTTTAAATACATTGCTGTACTGTCAGTCTTCCAATAGAATACTATAATTCTGTATATGGTTCTCTGTGTTTCTGGTTCACCATTGCTTTGTTGGCCTTGATGTTCTGTTCTCTCTTGGCCAGGAAAGACTTGGATACATCTTCTGCTGAATCGGACCCATGCTCTGTAGAAGGAGACGGCCGAGCCACTGCTATCTCTTCATCTTCAAATTTAACACGTTTCTTCTTCTTAGCCTGACTGGTCTTTCCTGCCCGCTTCACCCCTCTCTTTTTTGTCATCTTTTCTTCCTCCTCTACGTCTTCCTCATCATCAGTGGACTGCTGAGTAGAGGGAGCAGAGCGGAGAGCCACCCTCAGCCTGAAGTTCTGGGCCCCAAAAGATGGTTTAGACGTGGCTTTCTGCTTGTTGGGGGAAAGGTCAAACTGGGCTTCATCTTCATCTTCAAAATTAGAATTCTGATGTAAATAAATACAGAGGATTTCTTATTTGGCTTGTGATCCATCTCATATCTTACACATTTATAGTAAAATATGTTTTTGTCCAAACCTCTTGTTTTAGCAAAATTTAAAAAGCATTCCCAGATAGCATGGTGACATTGATTCAATGTTGAAATTCCATCTGAATCATCATTTTGGTTGATGTTTAATATTCAATGCTAAAGGGGACATTGATTCAACGTTGATTCGCTGTTGTTCTGCTGTCAGCTGCATTTAATTATGACAAATCCATACAGGGTAACGTATTAGTAACTTAGCTACTATTCGTACTATTTTACAGCATGTATTATAAAACAACCCAACTATTGCCTTTTCCAAATGTAAGACGCAGGTTAATGTTTACCTTTCCAAGCTGATGCTGGATCTGGCAACATGTAAGCTTAATTTAAGCCAAATGACTTACCTTATCGCAGTAGTTGTTGATTTCACCATCAGAAAAGCCGTAAAATGTTCGCTCACTTTCAGAGTCCTCTGCGAAAACATCGGCCAAAACAAGCTTTTTTTTGATGGCGTTCATTCCTAAAACCCCTGCCTGGTAAAATACATAACAACAACCTTAGATTTGAAATCTGAAAAAGTGCAAAATATTGTGTATTAAGCCCGAAAATAGAGTAATATTAAGTTACTTAACCATTATATTCTTGTTGACCTGGGGACTAGCTAGCTTCTGAAATTTAGCTAGGCTCGCCCGCGTGCAGGTAACTGTCCAATTAATGTGATTGGAAATGAGATGTGCTTGTTTTGTACCTCAGGGCTGCACGAATGCACACAGCCTCGCGAAAGGCCGCTATAAACTCCACCCTCAAGAGATGAACTGAATACCAAAACTATAATGATAATGCTAAAATGCTTAGCATTGAACAATGTTTACCATGTTCAACATTTTAGGTCAGCATGTTGGCATAACAAAACACAACGAAGCTTATTGTTTCCAAGAAATTATCATTTAAAAAGTTAAAGCAGGATTTAATATGTATTCCAAGACATAGACATAGACACAAGACAGCGGAAATTCAGAGGAAAAAGTAGGCGTTTTCAGCAATGAAAAGCAAAGTCTAGTTTAGCTACACCATTTTCCTACAGAACTAGAAGAATGTCATTATGCAGGCATTGGATCATAAACCAAAGTATTTATATTCAAATCTTGACCTAGGTTTGACAAAGTATTGAATTTCTGACTTGCTATCTCCCAATTGTGATTTAAAAAGTAATAATTTTGATTGAAATAGTCATCATTTTTATTTAGTATCTCATTTTCATTTTGATCTAGTAAGTCATAATTATTGCATGGAATGTCAAATTTTGGACTTAGCCTACTAGTATTGTTATTATTGTTTTTCTAATATTAAGATTTTTCTGTTTATTTTCCTTTTATAACTATATATCTCTTAATAATAAAATGAGGTCATATTCCGTAACAGTGAGAGATGATTATGTTGATAAATGTCCTGTATTCCCATTGTATGGCAGGCACGCATCATATGTTGTTCATGCAGGTGTGTATCAGTGGGAGTGATACTGGGAAACGTGGGGAAGTCACACATTCCCAGGACTGATAAATACTCCCTGCTTGGCCGGGCCTTGCTCACAGTAACCATGATTCTGCAACAATGGTGGCTGATTTTGGCTGTGGGTGAGTAAACTTGCTTTTCAAAAAACTCTCCCTCTTTTGAAACTTTTAAACTGCAGGTATGTGTTTCTTGCTTTGTTTTGGGTTGTTTTCTGTGTTTATTTTTGATTGTTGTTTGATTTATAATTTGAAATGTAATTACTTGCTGTGTTGCTGAAGACAATGACAATTTTGGATTTAAGAAATTAAAGATATTTTAGAAAAAGTCCTCTATTCAATACAGTGCCAACCCACTGACTGTACAAACAGATTTTACTCATGCAGGGAAATAACTGTAATTGTAAATATGTCACCTGAGTATGTACTTTACTGAGTCTTGTTTTTGCCTGAAATTAATGCTGCATATGTCAATAAATGCATGACTGAATGAATGCATGATTTAAGGGAAAAGAAGGATGTTCTACCAGCATGTGCCCTTTAACTACAGTGCCGATAAAATGTTTAAATTATTTTTGAAGAATCTCAGGAAGTGTTACAGTATATTATGTGCAGTGGTGTTGCAAGGAATATTTATGGAATCAAGTAAGGGTCATCTATATTTGAGCTTGTAAAAAAGGTTTGAAGCTGTAGAATTATTTTGTCTCCTCATAAGATGCATCTTCTAGTCTTGACTTTCCCACCTACAAATCATACAGAAACAAGTATTATACATACAATATATGCAACTAAAGTTGATTGTCTGTATAAATAGATAAATGTAATGATATTCTGATGAATAAATCCTTTTCTTACAATAGAACCATCACCAAAGACTTAATGATGAAACAGTGGCTTATAGTAACATATTTACAGGTATAGTAAAAGAGTAACCATGAAGCCCAGATCCCAATTCCTACTGTTGATAACGGAGAGAAAAGGTAATTTTTGCCCTTTTAAACGCCCTTTGTCTTTTTTCCTCCTACCAGAATGCATCTTTACATGCATCTCCGGCCAGTCTTTTCCTCAGAAGAGACTGTGTGCATTCCAAGTGACTCCCCAGACAAAAGCATACACAAAGGTTGGCAATGTGAGTGGGTCAGTGCAGCTCTGTGAGAACACCCAATGCTGCGTGGGTTATTATCAAGTCATCGATGACCAGCTAAAGGTTGACGTTCTTGGTAAGAAACTGTAGTAAAACTCAAGATACTGTATGTGGACACACCAAATGCATGCATGCTCTGTTGGGTCTCCGTAAATTATAGTGTGGTCTAGATCTACTCTGGAAAGCTTCCTGAGATAACTTCTGTTATGATTCAACACTATAAATAAAATAAATATAAATTAATTTGGACCACTCTGCATGAATTCAAACCCAACCAACATCATGACATGAAACTGGTTACTTGCTTTAATGTATATTGTATATACAATGTGTAAAAAATATAAGTGAATCTGCAGGCTTTTTATGGTTCTCATGTCGTTGTTTTTTAATGTTTATCTATTGGGGGACTATTCTTACTGTTACAGCTTGTGATATTGTTGAAAAGTCTTGCCCAGATGCAACCTGCAAGTCACAAATACGCTACAACGGTCTTCACATTAAGTGTGTGTGCAACATCACTTGGACCCCAGAGTCAGCAGAGTCTCCACCCACCTACTCTTATTCTCTAGGTAAGATAATGATAGCATTGCTACCTAATCATTAAATATCACTTGCAACCAACACAGTGATACAATAATATCCTGACATTGTACCAGAGTGACGTATTTTTCTTTTCATCACAGAAAATGTTATCATGTTTTATACACCCCACTACCACAGTCTCCTCTAGTTAAACCATCCTCTACCCCCTTTTAGTATGACATTTCTTCAGATACTATCATGTTTGTTGTTTTAAAAAAAAAGAAGTTAAATTCACTTAATAATGAAAATGTAGAGTAATAACTTGATTAACTCAAAAAGGTGCGGTTTTCGTCATTCACAGACAACATTAACGGACACTTTTTGTTTTCTTTTTAGTTAAACCCAAGAACGCTGCTGTAATAATTCTGACTGGAACATTGCTAGTCCTGTGCTTCCTGTTGCTGATTGTTGGAGCCAAATGGAAGAGCCGATTTAAAAAAAAAAGTAAGATCGTTTTTGTAAAAACATCAAGATAGAAATAAAAAAAAATTGACTTTCTACTTTAGTGGACACCGAGAATTACATTGAATGTCACTGTCCTGATTGGAGTATACATTGTTGTAGCAGTATGTCTCAACACCTGTTTTTGTCGCAGTGATCAATGACACGATTGTTGTTGCTAATAATGTGTTAGAGTAGCAGAAAGTGGAAGTTAAACTAGAATAAATGGAATGTCATAACAGTGTGTTAACTGTTTTTTGTAACTGTTTTTGCAGTTGTTGAGGAAGCGCACAAACATAAGAGGGGTGTATTGTCTTGACTCCTCAGTAAACACATTTGTTACTGGAAATAGAGTTCTCATGATGTCCATGTTTGACCTTGTAACTGTTGCATTCTCTTTGCTAGACTGACCTTGGTGTTTATCTCTGCTATAACACTCCCTTTTAACTCTGCCCTGTGTTACTTTTCAATCCGATTTCTTTTTAGTTTAATTTAGTTTAAAATTAAAAGTGACTTTATTGTCACTTTAATGTGTACACATACTGTACAAGGATTTTTTTTTATTTACTTTTTGTTGCTCTCAATGTACAGACGCAGAATCAGACATACGGCTAAAAATGAGACCAATGAAGCTGAACCAAGGTAAACATAAATATTTGGCTACTAGAAACATTTGTTTACTTTGTTGGTGTGTGTGTGTTAATTACAAGACCTGTCTATTATTTTAGAGAATACACCCTTTCTTGATGATTACAGTGTCTCAGGACTGTGTTCCTGCCAAACAACAAAAACCTCTGAGATCAACGTCGCTAACATTGAACTACAGCAGGTAAGCCACATGGATTTATACTGTACGCTCAGTAGTGTGCAAAATATTGATAAATTGATAAAAAAAAATCATCCAGTTAGGTGATATATCTTCTGTACTGTTATTTAACCTGTATATTCATACCTTTGTTCAGATTATAGGCTTTGGCCATTTTGCAAATGTCTGGCGGGGGAAATACCAGGGATCCACAGTGGCTGTGAAAGTTTTCCATGCTGGCTGGAAAACTAAATTTACTGTAGAGAAGGAGGTCTATGAGCTACCACTGATGAAGCATGCTGGGATTGTCCACTTCCTTGGCACTGGGAGGATACTGGATGGAGGCAGTTGGTTCATTGTCCTGCAATTTGCTGAATGTGTGAGTGGCAACCAATTGTTTAAATTTCAAAATAATAATAATAATAATAATAATAATCTTTATTTGTAGAGCACTTTTCAAAAACAAGTTACAAAGTGCTTTAACAAGTGTACAGACAATAATACCCAAAGACAATAAAATGCAATGAATTGTGCATTTTCCTCTTTTCTGAGAATTCAAGTTAGGATGTTTGGTTGCTGGTTTCAGTGAAAAAACTCTGAAAACTGAAACTGTACACATAAAGCCAATGTGGTCAAATGCTTTCAAAATTCTTTGATGTTCACGTTCTTGGATATAATTAACTGGTCTCTCTTTGATTTCAGGGTTCTCTCCACTCCTATCTGCGTAAACACACCAGCAACTGGATGTTGTCACTGAAATTGTGCCGGTCTTTATCGCAGGGACTTTCCTATCTCCACTCTGACCTTCACATGCATGGTATTGGCAAGAATATTACTGTGCATGTGCATGTCTATGTTGTAGCCTACCAATGTAGAAAGCATGACTGTACGAGCATGTGGGTCTATGTGCACATTGTAGCTACAATATGAAACATGACTAGTATTTTTTGACATGATTGAACTGTTATTTTCTAACAGAATTAGCAAAGAGTATTGTTCCAGATGATTTCAGATTTTCAAGCTTCACAGTTAAAAGATATCACTGAGGAGGTAACTATTGTGGTTCAGTGTGTCAGTCACGTGTAGTGGATGCACCTCTTGCCAGCCATGGGGAGGCTGTTATGCTCAATGCATGAAGTGTATTTGTTTGATCCAAACAAATCAGGATCTTCATATTACTACACGTGTGTCTTTTTTTTTGCAGGTTTGCATAAACCACCTGTGGCCCACAGAGACTTCAGCAGCTCCAACGTGCTCGTGAGAGCAGATGGGACCTGTGTCCTGTGTGATTTTGGATGCTCAACCATCCTGCGTTTTTGTTCAGGACAATGTCGCTGGCAGAGCCACACAACAAACATGGAGGTGAGACCGGGTAGAGCCATAACTTATTATTTTTAATTCACGGTACATTGCAAACGGTCGTTAAAAAGCAAATTCATTATCTACTTGAATGAGAACATTCAATTCAATTCAATTCAATTCAATTCAATTTTATTTATAGTATCAATTCCTAACAAGAGTTATCTTGAGACACTTTACAGATAGAATAGGTCTAGAAAGTCATACAGCTGTTTGGCGACTGCTTTCTCAAAAATCTTAGAGAGAAATGGAAGGTTGGATATAGGTCTATAGTTGGCTAAAACATCTGGATCAAGGTTGGGCTTTTTCAGAAGAGGTTTAATTACAGCTACTTTAAAGTGCTGTGGTACATAGCCTGTTAATAAAGACAGATTGGTTATATCTAATAGAGAAGTGTTGACTAAGGGTAAAACTTCTTTAAGTAGCCTAGTCGGGATGGGGTCTAAGAGGCAGGTTGATGGTTTAGATGAAGAAATAATTGAATTAAATTGATAAAGATCAAGTGAAGCAAAGCAGTCTAAACGTGTATCTGGTTTTACAACTGTTTCTAAGGTTCCTGAGTTTAGAGATAAGTCAGTGCAGAGGGACAACATCTAATATGTGGTGTTACATGTGCCTCTGTTGTGTGCATCCTGTTTTTCTCTGTCTCTCTCTCTCTCTCTGTCGTTTTCTCTCTGTCTCTCTCTCTCTCTGTCGCTTTCTCTCTCTCTCTCTCTGTCCCTCATTCCACCCTCCTCCCTCTGCCTGTTGCACACCTGAGTGTAATCAGTGCTCAGGTAGAGTGGGGGACGTGATAAGGGAAAGGACACCCACACACACACACACACACACACACACACACACGGTAGCACACATGTGAAGAGTTGTCTTTCCTCACTTTTTTTTTTCCCCATCCTCAATGCACGTTTAGGTTCTGTTGTTTTGTCATTTTAGTTTATTTTAGTCAGTTTGGGCTGGAGGTTATAGTTGAGTTATTCGTCTCTTTTGTTCGTTTTAGGATTAGTTGATCCTTTTTAGGTATTTAAGGGGGAGATGCGCGGAGATGCGCGGTTGGGAGGTTGGTTCAGTGTCTTAACATCTTTTGTTCTTTTTGGCTGGGATCTCCAGTCTTTTTTTGTCTCTCCTTGGTTGTTACTTTAGGGAATATCTTTGAATAATTTAATAAAGTTTGTGGGTTAATTGTTAACTTTGTGTCTGGCATCCTTCTTATATGTTGCATCCTCCAAACCCCTTTGAGCATTGGCTTAGATTCTTTAAATAGAGGCTGTAACACATGGAAACAACCAATTAACATAGCTATTCATTTGCAGGGTCACGCTCAGTTGGGCACACTGCGCTACATGTCCCCGGAGATCCTGGAAGGCCATGTAAACCTGAGAAACAGCTTTTGTCTCATGCAGGGGGACATATATGCGTTGGGACTGCTGCTGTGGGAGATCTGGATGCGCTGCTCTGATTTATTTGAAGGTAAACTTCTTGATCAGATAATCAAGAGATGGGTGTTCAATTCTCTGTCCACCCTTAAAATTGCTACAGCAATCCACAGAAACTCTGCACTTCACTTAGATTTAGCCATTTTTGTTCTTACTTTACTTTTGAAAAAAACATTAATTTGGATGGATATTTCACCTAAATAAAGCCACACATCTTAATAATTAATCAAAACATATTGACGTCCCATCAATCAATACTGTCAGATTTTCACACTTTTTGCTTCTACTTTCCTATAAGGTAATCTGTGTAATCAGCTATATCTCAGTGCACTGCTTTGATGCAATTGACCTGTTATGTCATGTTACTAAATGGATATTAAAACCCATGCAAATGTCTCCATCTGCAGGTGGTATTGCTCCACAGCATCTTTTGCCTTATGAATCTGAGCTGGGAGCCAATGTAACACTGGAGAGCCTCGTCCAGCATGTGTTTCACATGGACAAGAGACCCTCCATACCCAAACACTGGGAATTGCTACCACAGGTATTTTTACACAGGTGCTTCTCACTTGAACATAGTTTTGGTTAGGTAGCAATGAAGATACATGTACTGGATAGCTCATGAAAATGTTTATAGTGAATTAAGTTTGACAACATTTTCCCAACTTGCAGGGATCTGTGCTGCAGGAGCTCCTAACAGATTGTTGGGACTGTGACCCAGATGCTCGACTGACTGCTCAGTGTGTAGCGGACAGATTGTTCTGTTTGTACTCTTCCGTTAAGTTGTAATATACATATCAAGCATTTGCTCTGTTCTTTGTGTCATTACTGTTTACTTTTTCAGTATATTTCCATCAGTTTGAAATGAACAGGCAGCCTCAATTTGAAGTATGACTTCTTCTTATTGCTGGTCATATTTAATGTTTATGTGATCTGCTGGTCATACTTCAATCAATCTATTTTATTTGTCACAAGAAATTGCACAAGGTACAATTCGAGTGAAATATTATCCCATCAGCTCCTTCAACTTGTGCATGATTCATTATAAGGCAGAATGTGGCTGTACTTGAATGTAGGGGGAAGGCAGAATAGTCATGTATAGTTCTAATTGCTGTTCCAATGATTATGCTTGTTTGTTGATGCAGTGCAGCTGAGTCTGTTACTGTTATTTGATGTGTTCTTTATGTTGCACTCTAAATACTGCAAAACATGTTTTTATCTAGCTATATTATATACAAATAAAAGGCCTTTCCATAATTGCATAATGGGATTTTTTTTGTTGTGTCAGATTGAAAAAAAAATATTATTCCTTCACTCTCAGCAATAGGTTAGTTAGTTTGTATTGTTTGACTATTTTTTTTATAACAAATACACATGTAAAAAAATAAACAATATAAAGTAATTACTTTAAACAAACCAATGCAAGTTTGTTTAGGTGAGCCACAATAAGAGTTATTTTGGTTAATACCTTTGTTGTGTTTGTTAGAATAGCTTGTATTAAAGCCCTGTGTTGATTGCATATCTGTTTATAGCCTAACTATTGATCCATAATTGAATGGATTTGT
>JAQOOF010000252.1:0-15000 GCA_029931835.1 Etheostoma nigrum
GTGTCTATGGGGGTTTTCCCTGTTGACGCATGCGCGTTATAATGATAGTGATGACATCGGAACGCCTAGCGGATCCGATCTAGAAGCTACCAATAATACGGTGTGATGTCAGAGACTTTCTCTATCACACACACATACACATACACACACACACACACACACACACACATCTTCATTTATCACACACACACACACACACACACACATCTTCATTTATCACACACACACACATCTTCATTTATCACACACACACACATCTTCATTTATTACACACACACACACACATCTTCATTTATTACACACACACACACACATCTTCATTTATCACACACACACGCACACACACACATCTTCATTTATCACACACACACACACACACACACATCTTCATTTATCACACACACACACACACACACATCTTCATTTATCACACACACACACATCTTCATTTATTACACACACACACACACACATCTTCATTTATCACACACACACACATCTTCATTTATCACACACACACACACACACACATCTTCATTTATCACACACACACACATCTTCATTTATCACACACACACACACATCTTCATTACACACACACACACACATCTTCATTACACACACACACACACACATCTTCATTACACACACACACACACACACACACATCTTCATTACACACACACACACACACACACACATCTTCATTATACACACACACACACACACACATCTTCATTTATCACACACACACACACACGCATCTTCATTTATTACACACACACACACACACACATCTTCATTACACACACACACACACACACACACATCTTCATTTATTACACACACACACACACATCTTCATTACACACACACACACACACACACACACACACATCTTCATTACACACACACACACACACACATCTTCATTTATCACACACACACACACACATCTTCATTTATTACACACACACACACACATCTTCATTACACACACACACACACACACATCTTCATTACACACACACACACACACATCTTCATTTATTACACACACACACACACATCTTCATTTATCACATACACACACACACATCTTCATTTATCACACACACACACACACATCTTCATTTATTACACACACACACACACACACATCTTCATTACACACACACACACACACACACATCTTCATTACACACACACACACACACATCTTCATTTATTACACACACACACACACATCTTCATTTATTACACACACACACAAACACACACACACATCTTCATTACACACACACACACACACACACATCTTCATTACACACACACACACATCTTCATTACACACACACACACACATCTTCATTTATCACACACACACACACACACACACACCTTCATTTAAGAAAACACCAGTGTAGTATTATCATGCAGTAAAACATACTGTGTATTTATAGAAGTATTTGAAGTATTTGAAGCATGAACTTCGGAACAGGAAGCTAAAGCATTTTCAAAATAAAAGACCTGGAAACTGAAAGCTCAAGTTTTGATGCTCGATGATTTCAAAGTAAAGTTCTCCCGGAGCAGAAAACAGAAAAAATGAAAAAAATACATTTTTTAAGTTTTTTAAAAGTAAAAAAAGTTTTCTTTTAACCTTGAAAGTTATAATATCGACTTTCAAAAAATAAACACGAAGAAAGAAAATAAAAATTAAAAATAAAAACATTCTCGACAAATTAAGAAAACTTTTGCGAGATCTCGATGATGGAAAAAAATAAAAATAAAATAAATAATATTATTGTTTTATTTTTTCAAATTTCAAGATCAGAACTCGATCTTTCAGATTCAAGTTCCCAAAAGTTTTTAATAGTTTTTTTATATAATATTTTTTCTTTTCTTGATTTTGACCTGAAGGAAAAAAAAAAAGAACAAATATATTTTTTAAGTTTTTTCAAAGTTAATAGTATAGTTTATTATTTATATTTTTCTTTGTTTTTTTTTCTTTCCTTCATGTCGACAAGAAAATAAAAAAAAAAAAAAATTAAAAATTAAGAAAACGTACCGGGACAAAAACTTTTGGGAGATTTTGAGTTTGACACGGAGGAAAAAAATAATAATATTTTTTAGTTTTTTAAAAGTAATTAATTGTTTTTTTATCCACCATGAAAAGACTTTCAAAATAAAGTAAATAAAAATAAATAAAATAAAAACATTCTCGAAAAAATAAGAAAACTTTTGCGAGATCTCGACTTTCATGATGGAAAAAAAAAATAAATAAAAAAATAAAATTAAGTTGTTTTTTTTCCCCATTTTTTCCCTCATGTCCATGATTCATTCAAAAACACGTGACTTTTAGTTTGAATATAGTTTTAATTTCGAGATTTAAACTTGATCTTTGATTCTGATTCCCAGATCCACAAAGCCAACGGGGAGAAATGAAACATATTTATATTTATATCATACACATAAAACCAGATATGGCAACGTCTGGTTCCCCGGGTTACATTCAATTATAATTAGGATCATAACGATCCTTATGATTATAATTAGGATCATAACGATCCTTATGATTATAATTAGGATCATAACGATCCTTATGATTATAATTAGGATCATAACGATCCTTATGATTATAATTAGGATCATAACGATCCTTATGATTATAATTAGGATCATAACGATCGTTGTGGCACAATCATCAAATTCAGGAGAAACGTCTCTCCTTAATATCAGTTTATACAAAATATACACACGTAGAAATATAAAGCCTACACACACACACACACACACACACACACACACACACAGAGACACACACACACACACACACACACACAGAGACACACACACACACACACAGACACACAGAGACACACACACACACACACAGACACACACACACACACACACACACACACACACAGAGACACACACACACACACAGAGACACACACACACACACACACACAGAGACACACACACACACACACACACACACAGAGACACACACACACACACACAGAGACACACACACACACACACACACACACAGAGACACACACACACACACACACACACACACAGACTTTATACAATATCTACAAAGTATTTCTAGTAGAAATATAAAGCCTTGATACATCTCTCTATGTTTCTCCATATGGACGATGAGTCTGACACACACCGACTGTTCCTGACGGATAACACACACACACTCACACACAGACACACACACACACTCACACACACTCACACACAGACACACACACACACACACACACACACACACACACACACACCCCTGACTGTTCCTGGTGTATAACTGACTGTTATTCTCCAACAAGTGCTTTATTATCACTCTATACAACAGGTGCAGGACCTCTGTCCCCCAGACAATGTCCCTCAGTGGAAGAGGCCAGTCAGCTGAGCGTGGGACGGACCGGGAGACAGACGCACTCACACACTACCAGCTGCACGCTAGTTGGAAGTCTTTTTGTGTCTCTTTGTTGCTTTGTGTCCATCTCCATGGTTACTTTGCCTCTGTTTGTAGCCGTTGTACGTCTCTGTGGTTAATGTGTCTCTTCTGTTTTGTGTCAGTCATTTTGTGTCTCTCTGCGTGTCCCTGTGTGTGTGTGTGCCCAGTGCGTGTCCCTGTGCGTGTCTCTATGCGTGTCCCTGTGCGTGTCCTTGTGTGTGTTTCTGTGCGTGTCCTGGGTCTTTTTGTGGCCGTTTTGTGTCTCTTTTCAGTCATTTTGTGTCCTCCTGGGGTTGTTTTATGTCTCTTTTTAGCCATTTTCACGTGCAGGGCCACCGTGTCCCTCAGTTTGACAATGTCCCTCAGTGGAAGAAGCCAGTCAGCTGAGCGTGGGACGGACTGGGGGACAGACACTCACACACTACCAGCTGCACGCTAGTTTGTAGTCTTTTTGTGTCTCTTTGTTGTTTTGTGTCTCACTGTCATTTTGCGTCTCCGTGCGTGTCCTGGGTATTTTTGGGGACATTTTGTGTCTCTTTTCAGTTCTTTTGTGGGTTGTTTTGCCCCCCCCCTGCACTGGACATGTCTTCATAGCTGCCGTTGGTCTTTTTTAAAGATTATTTTTGGGTTTTTCCCTTTATGAGTGACAGTGGATGGAGATGAAAGGGGGAGAGATGGGGGGGGGACACGCACCAAAGGGCCGCAGGTCTGATTCCAACCCGGGCCGCTGCAGGACTCAGCCTACCTGGGGGCGGGGGGGGGGTACAGACCGCCCTACCTTTGGTCTTTTTAACTGTTTTTCACCTGATTATAGGTTGTTTTATTTGTATTTTTTAGATAGTTTCCTTTCTATTATTATTATTGTTGCACTGTGTGTGTGTGTGTGTGTGTGTGTGTCTCTGTGTGTGTGTGTGTGTGTGTGTGTGTGTGTGTGTGTGTGGGGGGGGGGGGCATCACTTGTTCTTGTAATGAATCTTGAATATTTTGGGTTATTATGGTTTTAATAACCCCCCCCCGTCCCTGTCAGACGTCGGGGTAGAACTCGGTGTTGACGTCCACGCTGTGCAGGACGGACGTCTTCTCCGTCTCCGTCTTCCTGCCGCCGGACTTCTCCTCGAACCAGCTGTCCAGCGCCCTCTTCCCGTCGAAGCTGGCGATGGGCGGCCCGTTGACGGCCACCGCCAGCAGGTCGTTCATCTGCTCCGGGGTCAGCCGCGAGCGCTGGTTCCTGCACACCTTGGCCAGGGCGCCGCGGCCCTTGTCGCAGCAGGCGGTGGAGCAGGGCAGCACCCGCACCGCCTGCACCACGCGGTTCAGCAGCGGGAAGCGCTGCCTGTTCCTGCCCACGTGACCCGGGACGTCTTTCATGGCGCTGGCGTTGCAGAAGTCGCCTTTCAGGTCCTTCCACTCCGCGAGCAGGCTGCCCCGCGCCTCCGTGCGCGCCTGGGAAGCCTCCGCACCGCCACACGGGACCGAGTCCAGGTGGTTGAATAGCACCTGGATCTCCTCCTCGCCGTAGACCTGCAGAGCCTCGCGGCTGGGGGGCCAGGAGGACAGGTCCAGGACCTTGAGATCAGATCAGACAGTGTATGTTATCTTATTATCTGGATTTATGATTTTCCCATTCCGAGTACCGTAAGTTCTGGACTATAAGCCGCTACCCTGAACGCTGCGGTGCGGCTAACGCCAAAAACATTTTGCCTAGCAACAGTAGACCAATAAAACTCATCAATGGATCAATGAAACTGGGCGATGAATCTTTCCCAATTAAATTATTGAGCAGCTTTTAATCTGTAGTCCAGTATTTACGGTACTTATGTATTCTCTGGTTAGACTCAATATCATCTGTACTATGGTTACTTACTTCTGCTATATTATATATTATATATTACATATATTACTATTTTATTTAATTACATATATTACTATATTACTTAATTACATATTATTCTATTTATTTTCACATCACGTATTCACTTACACTGTAATATTTTTGTACTATGGTCACCTAAC
Organism: Etheostoma nigrum; assembly: GCA_029931835.1. Taxonomy (NCBI): domain Eukaryota; kingdom Metazoa; phylum Chordata; class Actinopteri; order Perciformes; family Percidae; genus Etheostoma; species Etheostoma nigrum. The sequence goes on from JAQOOF010000252.1 coordinate 5,492, forward strand.
TTTATTTAACAATATCTTTTATATAATAATATAACTTTATGCACGTTGTCTGTTGTTTGCCTGTTGGAGAAAACTGTAACAAGAGAATTCCCCCGTTGTGGGATGAATAATAATAGATAATCGTAATAATAATAATAATAGATAATCGTAATAATAATAATAGATAATCGTAATAATAATAATAGATAATCGTAATAATAATCGTAATAATAATAATAATAGATAATTGTAATAATAATAATAGATAATCGTAATAATAATAATAATAGATAATCGTAATAATAATAATAGATAATTGTAATAATAATAATAGATAATCGTAATAATAATAATAATAGATAATCGTAATAATAATAATAGATAATCGTAATAATAATAATAATAGATAATCGTAATAATAATAATAGATAATCGTAATAATAATAGATAATCGTAATAATAATAATAATAGATAATCGTAATAATAATAATAGATAATCGTAATAATAATAATAGATAATCGTAATAATAATAATAGATAATCGTAATAATAATAATAGATAATCGTAATAATAATAGATAATCGTAATAATAATAATAGATAATCGTAATAATAATAATAGATAATCGTAATAATAATAATAGATAATCGTAATAATAATAATAGATAATCGTAATAATAATAATAGATAATCGTAATAATAATAATAATAGATAATTGTAATAATAATAATAGATAATCGTAATAATAATAATAATAGATAATCGTAATAATAATAATAGATAATCGTAATAATAATAATAGATAATCGTAATAATAATCGTAATAATAATAATAATAGATAATCGTAATAATAATAATAGATAATCGTAATAATAATAATAGATAATCGTAATAATAATAATAGATAATCGTAATAATAATAATAGATAATCGTAATAATAATCGTAATAATAATAATAATAGATAATCGTAATAATAATAATAGATAATCGTAATAATAATCGTAATAATAATAATAATAGATAATCGTAATAATAATAATAGATAATCGTAATAATAATCGTAATAATAATAATAATAGATAATTGTAATAATAATAATAGATAATCGTAATAATAATAATAGATAATCGTAATAATAATAATAATAGATAATCGTAATAATAATAATAGATAATTGTAATAATAATAATAGATAATCGTAATAATAATAATAATAGATAATCGTAATAATAATAATAGATAATCGTAATAATAATAATAATAGATAATCGTAATAATAATAATAGATAATCGTAATAATAATAATAGATAATCGTAATAATAATAATAATAGATAATCGTAATAATAATAATAGATAATCGTAATAATAATAATAATAGATAATCGTAATAATAATAATAGATAATTGTAATAATAATAATAGATAATCGTAATAATAATAATAATAGATAATCGTAATAATAATAATAGATAATCGTAATAATAATAATAATAGATAATCGTAATAATAATAATAGATAATCGTAATAATAATAATAATAGATAATCGTAATAATAATAATAGATAATCGTAATAATAATAATAGATAATCGTAATAATAATAATAGATAATCGTAATAATAATAATAATAGATAATCGTAATAATAATAATAGATAATCGTAATAATAATAATAATAGATAATCGTAATAATAATAATAGATAATCGTAATAATAATAATAATAGATAATCGTAATAATAATAATAGATAATCGTAATAATAATAATAGATAATCGTAATAATAATAATAGATAATCGTAATAATAATAATAATAGATAATCGTAATAATAATAATAGATAATCGTAATAATAATAATAATAGATAATTGTAATAATAATAATAGATAATCGTAATAATAATAATAATAGATAATCGTAATAATAATAATAGATAATCGTAATAATAATAATAGATCATCGTAATAATAATAGATCATCGTAATAATAATAATAGATAATCGTAATAATAATAATAGATAATCGTAATAATAATAATAATAGATAATCGTAATAATAATAATAGATCATCGTAATAATAATAGATCATCGTAATAATATTAATAGATAATCGTAATAATAATAATAATAGATAATCGTAATAATAATAATAGATAATCGTAATAATAATAATAATAGATAATCGTAATAATAATAATAATAGATAATCGTAATAATAATAATAATAGATAATCGTAATAATAATAATAATAGATAATCGTAATAATAATAATAATAGATAATCGTAATAATAATAATAGATAATCGTAATAATAATCGTAATAATAATAATAATAGATAATCGTAATAATAATAATAGATAATCGTAATAATAATCGTAATAATAATAATAATAGATAATTGTAATAATAATAATAGATAATCGTAATAATAATAATAGATAATCGTAATAATAATAATAATAGATAATCGTAATAATAATAATAGATAATTGTAATAATAATAATAGATAATCGTAATAATAATAATAATAGATAATCGTAATAATAATAATAGATAATCGTAATAATAATAATAATAGATAATCGTAATAATAATAATAGATAATCGTAATAATAATAATAGATAATCGTAATAATAATAATAATAGATAATCGTAATAATAATAATAGATAATCGTAATAATAATAATAATAGATAATCGTAATAATAATAATAGATAATTGTAATAATAATAATAGATAATCGTAATAATAATAATAATAGATAATTGTAATAATAATAATAGATAATCGTAATAATAATAATAATAGATAATCGTAATAATAATAATAGATAATCGTAATAATAATAATAGATCATCGTAATAATAATAGATCATCGTAATAATAATAATAGATAATCGTAATAATAATAATAGATAATCGTAATAATAATAATAATAGATAATCGTAATAATAATAATAGATCATCGTAATAATAATAGATCATCGTAATAATAATAATAGATAATCGTAATAATAATAATAATAGATAATCGTAATAATAATAATAGATCATCGTAATAATAATAATAGATAATCGTAATAATAATAATAGATCATCGTAATAATAATAATAATAGATCATTGTAATAATAATAGATAATTGTAATAATAATAATAGATAATCGTAATAATAATAATAATAGATAATCGTAATAATAATAATAGATAATTGTAATAATAATAGATAATTGTAATAATAATAATAGATAATCGTAATAGATGCCTCAAAAACATGTTAAAAACATAGTTTTTTTGTATATTATATTAGATAATATAAGATTAGATAATAGATAGATAGACACACACACACACACACACGTACACACACACACACACACACACGTACACACACACACACACACACACACACACACGTACACACAGACACACACACACACACACACACGTACACACAGACACACACACACACACAGACAGACAGACACACACTATATATATACTGTACATACACTATATAAACCCGCTCCATTTTTCCTTTTCACACATTTACACACACACATATATATAGATATATATATATATATATATAGACTAATATATATATATATATATATATATCTATTAGGGGTGTAATATATATATATATATATATATATATATATATTAGGGGTGTGACGAGACGCTTACTCCACGAGACGAGACACATCACGAGATTGGGTTCACGAGAACGAGACGAGACGAGATTTAAAAAAAAAATTTAAAGAAATCCTCCATGAAATATATGAATGGAAAATATTTTTTTTATTCAACTGAAAAATCACAAAATGCAAAACAATTTAGGTGCATTTTGAAATCAACTATTAATGATGAATGTTACTATTTTAATGAATTATATGCAGTAAAGGACGTGCAAACACTGCAAAATGTTTTGTATAAACTCTACCAACTGGCTTCTGTACAATTTCACACGAGAAATCTAACTCCTTTCCACAAACCGAACATAAAAAAATAAACAGTATAAATAAAATAAATGTGTAAATAACAGAAAAATAACCCTTTAAATGCAAACAGTAAGTGTATCAATAACCAAAGTACTGCTAAGGATCTTCAATAGTAATTTCCCGCTCCATCACGCTGACATCACATCGCCTCACGAGACAACTTCACCTCGACGAGAAATCTCGTCGCGTTTTAATCTCGTAAAACGAGATCTCGTCACACCCTTAATATACAGACATACATATGCTGTATATATACACATATATGTGTGTGTATATACAGTGGGTACGGAAAGTATTCAGACCCCTTTAAATTTTTCACTCTTTGTTTCATTGCAGGCATTTTCCAAAAATCAAAAAAGTTCATTTTATTTCTCAGTAATGTACACTCAGCACCCCATCTTGGACAGAAAAAAACAGAAATGTAGAAATTTTTGCAAATTTATTAAAAAACAAAAACTGAAATATCACATGGTCATAAGTATTCAGACCCTTTGTTCAGTATTTAGTAGAAGCACCCTTTTGATCTAATACAGCCATGAGTCGTTTTGGGAAAGATGCAACAAGTTTTTCACATCTGGATTTGGGTATCCTCTGCCATTCCTCCTTGCAGATCCTCTCCAGTTCTGTCAGGTTGGATGGTAAACGTTGGTGGACAGTCATTTTCAGGTCTCTCCAGAGATGCTCAATTGGGTTTAAGTCAGGGCTCTGGCTGGGCCATTCAAGAACAGCCACGGAGTTGTTGTGAAGCCACTCCTTCGTTATTTTAGCGGTGTGCTTAGGGTCATTGTCTTGTTGGAAGGTAAACCTTCGGCCCAGTCTGAGGTCCAGAGCACTCTGGAAAAGGTTTTCGTCCAGGATATCCCTGTACTTGGCCGCATTCATCTTTCCCTCGATTGCAACCAGTCGTCCTGTCCCTGCAGCTGAAAAACACCCCCACAGCATGATGCTGCCACCACCATGCTTCACTGTTGGGACTGTATTGGACAGGTGATGAGCAGTGCCTGGTTTTCTCCACACATACCGCTTAGAATTAAGGCCAAAAAGTTCTATCTTGGTCTCATCAGACCAGAGGATTTTATTTATCACCATCTTGGAGTCCTTCAGGTGTTTTTTAGCAAACTCCATGCGGGCTTTCATGTGTCTTGCACTGAGGAGAGGCTTCCTTCGGGCCACTCTGCCATAAAGCCCCGACTGGTGGATTGCTGCAGTGATGGTTGACTTACTACAACTTTCTCCCATCTCCCGACTGCATCTCTGGAGCTTAGCCACAGTGACCATTGGGTTCTTCTTTGCCTCTCTCACCAAGGCTCTTCTCCCCTGATAGCTCAGTTTGGCCGGACGGCCAGCTCTAGGAAGGGTTCTGGTCGTCCCAAACGTCTTCCATTTGAGGATTATGGAGGCCACTGTGCTCTTAGGAACCTTAAGTGCAGCAGAAATTTTTTTGTAACCTTGACCAGATCTGTGCCTTGCCACAATTCTGTCTCTGAGCTCCTCAGGCAGTTCCTTTGACCTCATGATTGTCATTTGCTCTGACATGCACTGTGAGCTGTAAGGTCTTATATAGACAGGTGTGTGGCTTTCCTAATCAAGTCCAATCAGTATAATCAAACACAGCTGGACTCCAATGAAGGTGTAGAACCATCTCAAGGATGATCAGAAGAAATAGACAGCACCTGAGTTACATATGAGGGTCACGGCAAAGGGTCTGAATACTTATGACCATGTGATATTTCAGTTTTTGTTTTTTAATAAATTTGCAAAAATTTCTACATTTCTGTTTTTTTCTGTCCAAGATGGGGTGCTGAGTGTACATTACTGAGAAATAAAATGAACTTTTTTGATTTTTGGAAAATGGCTGCAATGAAACAAAGAGTGAAAAATTGAAAGGGGTCTGAATACTTTCCGTACCCACTGTATACACTGACATACACATCTATTTGTTTTCAGACTAGTTTGGTGCTTCCAGACCTTGCAGGCTTTGGCGAACGCGCGGCTCTGCAGGTCCAGCCGCTGAGACAGGATCCCCCGGCTCCGGTCGCAGATCTTCTCCCGGATCGACTGGAACTTGGACTCGGCGACGCGCAGGTTCTTCAGGGCGACGCCGTTGAAACTCTCCCGGAAGTTCTCCTCGAACTCCTGCAGGTATTCCCCGGGGCAGTCCGCCAGCTGGCCGATCTCCAGGATGGCGTCCTGGATCCGGGCCTCCACCGCCGACACCAGCAGGTGCTCGCCCTGGAAGGTGAAGGCGAGCCGCGACAGCACGGCGATGATGTCCAGCAGGAAGTAGATGAGCTTCACCGACTGGTAGTCCAGCAGGAAGTGGAGGAGGGAGAGGGCGATGGCTGCAGCGTCGGCCCTCTGGGTCTGGCTGCTGATCGCCTTCAGATGGGACACCACCTGCACAGGTGACCTCTACTTATATATATATATATAATATATATATTAATATTATATATAGACCTGCACAGGTGACCTCTACTTATATATATATATAATATATATATTAATATTATATATAGACCTGCACAGGTGACCTCTACTTATATATATATATATATAATATATATATATTAATATTATATATAGACCTGCACAGGTGACCTCTACTTATATATATATATATATATAATATATATATATATTAATATTATATATAGACCTGCACAGGTGACCTCTACTTATATATATATATATATATAATATATATATATATATTAATATTATATATAGACCTGCACAGGTGACCTCTACTTATATATATATATAATATATATATATATTAATATTATATATAGACCTGCACAGGTGACCTCTACTTATATATATATATATATAATATATATATTAATATTATATATAGACCTGCACAGGTGACCTCTACTTATATATATATATATATAATATATATATTAATATTATATATAGACCTGCACAGGTGACCTCTACTTATATATATATATAATATATATATATATTAATATTATATATAGACCTGCACAGGTGACCTCTACTTATATATATATATATAATATATATATATTAATATTATATATAGACCTGCACAGGTGACCTCTACTTATATATATATATATAATATATATATTAATATTATATATAGACCTGCACAGGTGACCTCTACTTATATATATATATATAATATATATATTAATATTATATATAGACCTGCACAGGTGACCTCTACTTATATATATATATATAATATATATATTAATATTATATATAGACCTGCACAGGTGACCTCTACTTATATATATATATATATAATATATATATTAATATTATATATAGACCTGCACAGGTGACCTCTACTTATATATATATATATAATATATATATTAATATTATATATAGACCTGCACAGGTGACCTCTACTTATATATATATATATATATATACAGTATATATATTACATATACACCCTCAGTACCCCATGTACTCTCTCTCTCTCTGACCCAGTACCCCATGTACTCTCTCTCTCTCTGACCCCAGTACCCTTACCTCCAAGTAATCTTTAATGAGTGCGTTCAGGACGTTCGGTTCCCCGATGATCCAGCGAATGGCCCGGATGTCTCCGAGGAACTCCGTCTCCTCCGACAGCGTGGGCGCCGTGCATCGCAGCTCGGCCATCATGCGCGGCGAGTAGCGGTAGAAACTGAGCAGCTGCTTCAGGTTGTTCTCCAGCTCCTCCAGGCAGGACAGCTCCTTCCCGCTGATGGCGTCCAACACCTCCAGATGGGGCCGGTGGATCATCACGGGAAGGCACAGGATCCACGGAAAGCTCTTCTGCACGGCGACGTACAGGCTCGCCCGCATACCTGAAGACATGTTGGTGCCGTCCACGCCCAGACCGACTACCAGCAGGTCCTGGAACCGGAAGCCGAGGACGCCGAAGGCTCGATCCAGCGCCTGGAGATACCCGTCCACGCTGACCACGCTCAGCCTCTGCAGGGACAGGAACTCGGTGCTCGGGGAGCCCTCGTTGGTGATGAACTGGACGTAAACGGCGACCATGTCTGAGAAAAGATCGTCGTTTTGGGCGTCCATTATGACGCTCAGGAAGGGCGACAGGCGCATCTTCTCCGCCAGGTCTTCCTTCAACGTGCGGGCGATGTGGTGCAGCAGGATCTGACAGTCTCCGTCGTTCATGTACTGGTCCACCACTTTGAGCTCGCAGCGCTTCAGCAGCTCGGCGAGCGGCCGCAGGTCGGAGAAGGGCCGTCCCTCGGTGGCCAGGTGGTACGCAGCATTGAACAGCAGCAGCATGTTCTTGCACATCTCCTCGGTCTTCTCGGGGTGCATGCGCAGCTTGTACAGCTGCAGGCACTTCTTGTGCAGGTTGCTCTGGCTGTGCAGCTTGATGGTGTGGATCTTGAACTGCTTGGAGCCGACGATGAAGGCCGAGGTGCGGGACGACTGGACCGTGTACTGGCGGCACACGTGGCACCACATCTCGTTGAGGGTCGGCGAGTAGCGCAGGAACCAGAACTTCTTCAGCCACTCCTGCTTGAAGCGGCGAATCCGTCGGCCGCCGCCGGACGAAAGCTTCAGCGAGTCTTCCGGAGAAATCACGAGATCTGCGGCAATCGACTCGTCGGCTGAGTCCACGTCCGGGTCGTCTTCGTCTAGAACCGCCTGAGAGGGCGTCAGCGGCTCCAACCCTGACCAGAAATACACACTCAGCCTCTGGAACCAGCTTTAGGTTCACAGCAGGTTAAGAAACATGTAAGACTCTATGGATGGTAACGTAACTAGAGATGGATGGATGGATGGATGGATGGATGGATAGATAGATGGCTAGATGGATAGATGGATAGATGAAAGATAAATTGTTAGATGGATAGATAGATATGGAGATCGTTTTACCTTGAAGGTCCTCGACGGGGCCCTGCTCGGGGTGGGGGGGGCCCTGATCGCATTGGGTCCGTCCAGACATGGGTGCAGCGACCGCGTCCTGTCCCTCCCCCCTGACTCGGGACAGCTCGTCCTCCAGCTCCTGGATCCTCCTCTGCAGTCTGACACAGTTTGGGCAGAAGGAGGTGGAGGGTTCCTGGCTGCTCTGGTTCTCCTCCTCTGTCTCCTCCGTCTCCTCCACCTTCACCTTCAGCTTCAGCTTCGGCACGCTAACGCCGCCTGTCACTGCCCAATGGGAGGAGAGGGCAGATGTGAGTTACCCATGCGTCACTTTGCGACAAGTAGCATATAAGATGCTAACGAGACTTCTGTAACGTCTGAAGAAGCTAGTAGAAGTTAAGTTAGTAATGAGTCTCACAAATAAGGAGTTTCAAAGGTAACTCTGTCTCTCAGAAACAGATCAGCTGACCACTGCAGGACAAGAAGACTATAAGAACGATATCAGTACCCAAGAGACCAGTGGACATGAAGCTGCAAATGATTTGAATTCTGAATCCCTGGACTCGTCATCTTTGAAGTCTTCATCATCGTCAACCTTTATCATGGGGGGGGGGATTAACACTCACCGTGGAGCGAGGACC
>JAQOOF010000252.1:20000-25000 GCA_029931835.1 Etheostoma nigrum
CCCCCCCCAGCACATACACATTATATATATATAAAAAAAAATATATATATATATATATAAATTATATATATATATATATTTTATATTGGCTTTAAAATGTTGTCATTAGCCTTGTAATAATAAATTGTATTTATAGAGCACAATTCATACTTAAAATGCAAAATAAAAGTGCTTCACATAACCACAGATGGACTAATTATAACGTTATGAAAATAATAATAATAATAATAATAATAATTAATAATAAGCAGCCCAGAAAAAAACAAAATAACATCAGGACGAAGTGTCCGCAGATCATTGGATGGAGTGAGAGACACTTTAATTAAATCTGTCCATTGTAAATATATTTAATATAGACACCCCCCCCCCCCCTGCAGTCTGAACACACACTTTAAAAACACCTTTACGCAAAGTTAAGTCGAACTTTGTCCCATGTCCATCGGTCGGATGGACGTGGGGTGACTGTGAGACCCATCCAGCGGCTGGATATTTTTATTAATATTTGGTATGAATCTGCGCCATGTTCCTCTCGGTCTGCAGACTGCTGGCAAGCTGCCTGCTGTTTTCGGAAGCCATTTTCGCTGCTGGCCACCGTGGCTACTGACGCCCAGACACACACACACAGACCCACCGTGTGCAGAGACGCAGCGGGGACACGGAGCGTCTGTCCCGGCCGGGTGAAGCTCGACTCCCCGTCCCCCGGCTGCGGAGCACCGGGCCCCCGGGGGCTGCAGGCTCAAGTTTCTGGCTGAATTGAATATTTTTCAGCAGCGACTCAGTCGCCTCCCTGAGCTGCGTGGACCACCATTTTCATCACAGGAAATGACATAAAGAACGGAAGAAAGACGCTGTGCAAAACGCAAAAAAGTGAAGTTGTGTGAATGTGAAGCGGGACAGTGAGCCGGTCTCACCTGCAGGGACATTACACGAGATGATACCGGGGGGGGGGGGGTTAAAACACTTCATTTCCTGCATCCTGGTGATTATTTCTGTTCAATTTGTACCTTTTCTGCACCAAGTTATTATTAAATGTCTTTAAATCCATATAAGCTCCATATGTTTGAATCTATATGAAAGACATGACAATAAATCCGTGTATTCTATATTTTGAATATTTATACACAGGGCATTGTTCAGATACCATGCACAGCCTCATTTATTCAACATTTCATTCAGAAAAACACATGTCTCTAGAAGGAAAACAATATACAGAGGCTTGCATAAGTTATCACCCCCCCCCCCCAGGCTAAAGTTTATTAAATAGAGGAGTAAAATAATTTTTGGGGGAATTGATCTTGATGCCTTATTTCAAGAAAATTAGGAAAATACACATTTAAGGACACCAATTTTCTTTGTGAATGAATAATGTTTCATAAATAAATAAATGTTCTTCCTTAAAATACAGGGGGGGGGGGGCATAAATATACACCCCCCTATGTTAAAATACAGGGGCATAAGTATATATATATATATATATATATATATATATAATATATATATAATAAATAAACTGTGGGTACAGATTGGTAAACATTGGAATGTAACGCAGTACATTTACTTCATGTAATGTACTTCAGGTACATATTGATGTACTTGTACTTTACTCGAGTATTTTCTTTCCGTGTTACTTTCTACTTCTACTGCGATATACTATATATATATATATATATATATATATATATATATATATATATATATATATATATATATATATATAGAGAGAGAGAGAGAGAGAGAGAGAGAGAGCTTCAGGACAATGACCACAAGAGGGAAGTAAACCACCTGTTAAAAGTCTATGGGTACAAAGCATCAAATGGCAACATTTATGTTAAAAACTGAACAAGGTTCCTAACAAATAAACCCTGCTGGCTAACGTTACGTTTCTCAGCTACACCACAATGTGACAATGCGGGCAAATAAATACACATTAAATTAACATGTAATATGTAACATACACGACATTTTGTCTGCAAAATAAAAGATAGCAGAGGATGGTTTCGATCCATCGACCTCTGGGTTATGGGCCCAGCACGCTTCCGCTGCGCCACTCTGCTGCACGGCGAAACAGCGTCATGTCATGTAATATAATGTAGTGTAATGTAACGTAATGTAATGTATTGTAATGTAATGTCATTTAATTTAAGGCGCCTTTTTAAAGTTTTTTTTGTGAATATTTTAGGAGTTTTTGTCTTTTTTTTCTAATATTATTTTCGAGGTTTTTGTCGCCCTTGTAAAGTAATTTTTGGCAATTTCTTCAGAATGCTTGTCGCCTTTTTCAACATTTGTTTGGACCATAGACCGTATATTATTGATAAATGATTAATGTTAACGGTCTATGGTTTGGACTCATACTGCGGGTGGTACTGACTAGAAGCTGTATCAAGGCTGAGTCCTTAACGCAGCGACACGGGTTCGAATCCCGTCCGGGTGCGACATCGAATCCAGCCCGGGGATCATCATCTCTCTAAGTCCTGTTAGTCCACGCTAAAAGTAGTGATTATTTACATGGAGTCTGGTGGAGATATGCTGCTCTATACACACTAAAAGTAGTGATTATTTACATGGAGTCTGGTGGAGATATGCTGCTCTATACACGCTAAAAGTAGTGATTATTTACATGGAGTCTGGTGGAGATATGCTGCTCTATACATGCTAAAAGTAGTGATTATTTACATGGAGTCTGGTGGAGATATGCTGCTCTATACACACTAAAAGTAGTGATTATTTACATGAAGTCTGGTGGAGATATGCTGCTCTATACATGCTAAAAGTAGTGATTATTTACATGGAGTCTGGTGGAGATATGCTGCTCTATACACGCTAAAAGTAGTGATTATTTACATGGAGTCTGGTGGAGATATGCTGCTCTATACACGCTAAAAGTAGTGATTATTTACATGGAGTCTGGTGGAGATATGCTGCTCTATACACGCTAAAAGTAAATGTAAATGTAAATGTGCTGTATTTATATAGCGCTTTTCTAGTCTGAACGACTATTCAAAGCGCTTTTACATAGTACAGGAAACATTCACGATTCACACACATTCATACACTGTGGCCGAGGCTGCCGTACAAGGCGCCACCTGCTCATCAGATAAACACTCACACACATTCACTGCAGGGCCGGGGATTGAACCACCAACCTTCCAATTGGCAGGCAACCGCTCTACCACTGAGCCACAGCCGTGATTATTTACATGGAGTCTGGTGGAGATATGCTGCTCTATACACGCTAACATCACTGATTATTTACATGGAGTCTGGTGGACTTTTAGGTTTAAAAAAATGATCTTAATCTTTAACAGAGAGGTCAGCCTCCTTAGAAATCCTTTCCATAATGCTATCAGACACTTAGAATATTAATCTGAGTCTGTCAGCAGCAAAACGAGCACTTTATGAACGTAAATACAAGCTGGACAATTATCCCATTAACTTCCATTGTAGCTTGTTTCTCTGCTGCCGACTGCAGCGATCTCGTTTCATACTGCATCAATGTCAAAGGAACATCTTTCCTCAATAGTTTATATTGTCTCCGATACTCAGCTCTAGGTCTAGTGTCCCCGTTTTAACTTTTACAAAAATTAAAATTATGACGTGTTTTGGAGGTATTTACGCTTCTGAGCTGAAAATGTCCGCGGATTTAGTCTGAGACATCTGGTCCCCTTAGATTGAGAACAACTCCTTTGCAACGACGACGTGGTGCGAACATTATTTTTGACGGTTTTGTCGCCCTTTTAAAGTATTTTTTGGCATTTTCTTTCGAGTACTTGTCGCCTTTTTCAAGATTTTTTGGGCACAGACTTCGAAAACTCCGGGTGGTACTGACTGGGTCCTTAACGCAGAGGCCGGGGTTCGAATCCCGTATGGGTCCGGGTGCGACTTCGAATCCAACCCGGGCATCTTGCTGCATATCATCCTCTCTCTAAGTCCTGTCGATCCCGTGTCTCTCGCAGCTATCACTATCCAAAGAAGAAGGAATTGATATGCATATACATGATATTTGAATATGTGGTACTGACTTGGTATATCTATCAAGGCTGAGTCCTTAACGCAGCGACACAGGTTCGAATCCCGTACGGGTCCGGGTATGAGTTCGAATCCACCCCGGGCATCTTGCTGCATGACATCCTCTCTGTCTCGAAGCTATCACTATCCAAAGAAGAAGGAACTGATATGTTTACATGATATTTGAATATGTAAATAACGGCTCAGTATCAAAACGCACCTTTTTACACCTTTTATTTATCCAGGTGAGTCGATTGAGAACAACTCCTTTGCAACGACGACGTGGTGCTGATGGAAGCGTTTCTCCTCCATCCCCTCACCCGGATGTTATCCTGTCGGTCTGGGGATCGAACCGGCGACCTCCCGGTCTCCAAGGCCACCACCAAACGTACGTACAGAGGCTTTAGGTGAGCCTACACGTGAAGAGGGGCTCCCTGCTCCGTCTCTCTGTTAAGGGGTCCTCGGCTTAAAGAAAAAGGTTGAGGATCTCTGGTTCAGGGGAGAAGACGAGACACCTCGCTGCTTTTCACAATTTATTAACAAAATGATAAAATAAATAAATACAAATTGATCAAATGCTCCTAATATCAACTCCTCCCCCATGTTCCCTACAGTATTTTCCTAAAACACTGCATACAAAGAATTCATCACAGAAGAGGCTCAATACAGAGAGGTAAGAATCCAGAAACCAGACCGGTCACAATGTCAGGCCAACAGAAGACACATCTGGAACACAAGTCAAAAAAATAAACACATTCCTTTCCAAAATCATTATGAAAAAATACAAACAATTATACAAATATTCAGGTTGTGTAAGTACCAATTTACACAGTATTCAGCACGCCAGGTGAACTTTTTCTTTATTCATATCGCTACAATGCATCTCACCGAATGGAAGATTAAAAAAAGACTTCTGGTAGAATGTTTTTTTTTTTACTCCTCTTTTTTTTTGCACACACACACACACACACACACACACACACACACACACACAC
>JAQOOF010000252.1:30000-41636 GCA_029931835.1 Etheostoma nigrum
TGTGTGTGTGTCTGTGTGTGTGTGTGTGTGTGTCTGTTTGTGTGTGTTAACATTGCAATATTGCAATTTCACATTTAGTGCTCACAGTTGACTCACGAATGAAAAACTCAATCACTACACTTGACCGACACCACTTAAAACATCTGTTAGGCTACGGCGCCCGTTCCACCTCGTCCTCCGAACGCACTCAACGCCACGCTCACGTCTTTCTGCCTGGGGGGGGGGGTACTGGGACAGGGAGAGACTTTAGGTAACTGGGTTAGGGTTCGGGTAAATTGGCTTTTGGTCTAAGATTTGTTGATGATTGAACAGTTTTCTGTTCGTAGACTGATTTGGGAGTTAGATTGGGGGGGGGGGGACTGGGAGAGACATAGGTAACTGGGTTAGGCGTTAGGTTTGGGTTAAAGCAGTGTTTCCCAAACTTTGTTCAATATTGTACCCCCTTTGAATTGCTTTTTTAAGCCAAGTACCCCCCGGCCAAGACCTCCACCAACCGAAGTCCAGATCTAAAATGAAACCAGCTCGTTATTAACAGGTATCGTTTAGATTTGTGACAGCTGTAGTTCATACATACGTAGTATGAGGTTGTCAGTTTCAAGCGTACTGAATCTTTTTGGGGGGCTCAAGAGGGCGGTCCCATTGGATCGTTGCTGGACTGGATAGGACAGGTGGAGATTGGGGAGAGAAGGGGTTAAGGATGAGACTTAATGGTTAAAGTTGTTTCAGAGGGAGAGGAGATCAGGGAAAGCTGCAGAAGACGAAGGTCGTTCACATTTAGTTTGTTGGGACGAGGGGATGAACAGGCTTTCTTTTCATACTCACATAATCACAACACTGTTTTTAGGCCGGTAACCCCCGACAGATGTTTGTCCTCCGTTTGAAACCATCACCCCTCCCGATCGAGAGAACGCCACCGAACAGGCACACACTGGTGTGATGATGAACTAAATCTCCCCTCAAGCATTCCCACCACTGACGTCTATCACTAATTGGCATGACGACACTGGAACGACAGCGTACCTGCACCCCCGCCGCTCTGGGTTTTGGGGTGGGGGGGGGGGGGCGGAGCGGCCGCCGTGTTTCCAGAGCCGGGGCTGGATATCTAACCATTGACACAGTCTGACGATACAATGCAAACAAACAACATTTATACAGATTGGCAACTTCAGGGCACCGTGCGGTGCAAGCAAAAGTCTGTTTTTTTTTATATATATGTTTGAATTCCCGCGATTTTTAGAGACAAAGCGTTACTTTTTATTGTCCAAACTGCTGACGAGAGCTGGCAACCAATGCTGGGAGGGTTCTGAGGTTTTGCTGTTGCTGTTGTTGTTGCTGCCGCCCCGGTCGGTGATCTCGTCCTGTTTCTGATCCACCGCCATCTCTGCAGGGTTGACGGCAGCCATCTTGTTCTCAGAGTTGGTGTTGCCGTTGTTGGTGCAGGCTCCCGCAGGGCTGCGATCAGCAGCGCACGCCGGCTCCGCTGTGCCGTTGGTCGTAGCAACAGTCGCAGCCGCCGAGGGAACGGGAATGTCAACCAGCGGAGCCGCCTCAGACTCGGGTTTGCACACAACCTCGTCGCCCCCTCCCCCCGCCCCATCCCCGGGCCCCGCCTTCCCCTCCACCCCAACACCGGGGCTGGTATCTGCCGTCAGGATGCCGCTGTCTTTTAGGACAGCTTGGCTGTCAGCGTCTCCACCTCCTGCTGTCTGGTTGTTCCCTGTGGCGTCGTGCTCTTGTTGTTTCCCGTTTCCGTCTGCGTTGCTGCTGCTATTTGACGCGGAGCTCCCAGCTGCCACTTTCTCCACAGAGTTAGCTTCTAGTGCAGCTTTCTCAGAAGCTACTGCAGCTTCGGATGCGACTGCAGCTTTCTCAGAAGCTACTGCAGCTTCGGATGCGACTGCAGCTTTCTCAGAAGCTACTGCAGCTTCGGATGCGACTGCAGCTTTCTCAGAAGCTACTGCAGCTTCGGATGCGACTGCAGCTTTCTCAGAAGCTACTGCAGCTTCGGATGCGACTGCAGCTTTCTCAGAGGCGTCTGCAGCTTCGGATGCGCCGTCCTGGACTCTGTCCTGGGCGCTGACACTGTCCTTACCGTCTGTCTCTGCCAGAGCCTGGTTGAAACTGAAGGCTTGGATGAGGCGAATCAGGTGTTTGACTTTCTCCAGGGAGAGATGCATGTCTTTCTGACGAGCCAGGATGCTGTTTTTGGTCTCCATGCATTTCTGATGAAAGAAGAACGACAACAGGGTCAGATCTGACACACAATGTCACACAAACCTCCGACTTTGGAACAGGTTGCCCCCCCAGAGATATAAGACGTAGTTCCTTTTCTAAAACTACCCTCAAAACTTATTTATTTAGAATGGCTTTTAATACATAGAAGAGCGTTGACATTTCCCTGATTCCTGATTTTATGTATTCATTTTCCAGACCGTGGCGTATGTATGCTTCTTGATAACACACATTTGAACACGCTGCTATTTTTCAAGTTCTCCCACTTAGAAATCATGGAGGGTCTGAAATTGTCATCGTAGGTGCATGTCCACTGTGAGAGACATAATCTAAAAAAACATCCAGAAATCACAATGTATGATTTTTTAACTATTTATTTGTATGATACAGCTGCAAATAAGTATTTGAACACCTGTCTATCAGCTAGAATTCTGACCCTCAAAGACCTGTTAGTCTGCCTTCAAAATGTCCACCTCCACTCCATTTATTATCCTAAATTAGATGCACCTGTTTGAGATCGTTAGCTGCATAAAGACACCTGTCCACCCCATACAATCAGTAAGAATCCAACTACTAACATGGCCAAGACCAAAGAGCTGTCCAAAGACACTAGAGACTAAATTGTCCACCTCCACAAGGCTGGAAAGGGCTACGGGGACATGTCCAAGCAGCTTGGTGAAAAAAGGTCCACTGTTGGAGCAATCATTAGAAAATGGAAGAAGCTAAACATGACTGTCAATCTGAATTGAAAGGTCGGATTTTTCCTAATTTAATTAAGGCATTAAGATCAATTTCCAAAATACGTTTTTTTTTTTGATTTCCTCTTTTTAGTCAACCTAAGCGGGGGTTCCTGTACTCATGAGCAGCGCTGTAGTTAGACTTTAAAAGATAGCACACAAGAATTAGAAGCAACTACATCACGTTCTATATTATTCTGTCCCAGAGGAGAGAAGAAACTAGAACATATTCACATTTAACAAGCTGACATCACAAAAAAAAACAGCTTTTTGCCCAGAAAGAGCGCCATGTGTGGTTGTTGTTTTTGGATTCAGCTCTAATTCTGTTTTTTTGGTTTCCAACTGTAGTCTTTGTGCCGTTGAGCGCTGTGTTTGTGCTCCTCACCGTTATGGAGTTGCTGAGCTGCTTGACTCTCTGTTCCAGCTGCTCTCGCTCCAGCTTCAGTTCACAGCTCCATTTCATCAGCTTCTGTTTCTCCTCTTCTTTAGCTGCAGCACAGAAACAGAAAACTCAACCAAGTCAGTCCTGATCGGAGCGGGAAGTCAGTCCTGATCGGAGCGGGAAGTCTGTCGCGATCGGAGCGGGAAGCATCGGATCGGAGCTTATTATGTGTGGTCTCTAACTGATCTGGGATCGGCACTCATTTTAGTCCGTGATTATGCAATCGCAAAACTCATCGCATAATCAGCCAAAGTCCGCACTGTCGCCGCATAAATTGCCGATTTTTTTCATCAAACCGCAGTTTTTGCAAGTTCTCGCAAATGTGTGGAAGCACCAGAGACACAAAATAACCCCCGAAATCCCAGAAAAGAGATTTCTTTTCATAATATGGGCACTTTAACCCCTGAAGCATCGGATTGGGACTCGGTATCGGCAGATACGCCCGGCACATCCGAGTCCCAAGCGGATGTGTTGGAGAGAAGAACATCAGTAACGTCACCTTCTTTGTAAGCGATGTAGGAATGAACGATAGCCAGAGTGCCGGGCCAGGGAATGGCTTCTTCTTTCTTCAGGATCTGCAGAGAGAAGCTCGCAGTTGTCACAGAGACAGAGGCTTATTGGAAATAAAAAAAAGATTAAAGGGGTGAGGGAGGGGGGCAAATATAGCCGCCACCCTGCGGTGACGCTGAGACGAAGGTACAAGCAAATGGAGTGGATGATGTGGATGTGAGATCTTTTAACTGACACAATGAGTGGGACAGAAGCACAAAAAACGGCATCATGTGTACGCTTACAAAGGATTGAACAGTCCCAAAGATCAGGACAGAGTGGCAGAAGGCCGTCATACAGCTACGGACTCTGATTGGCCCTTTCTCTGCCCTTCCCCCTGACTCAGGATCAGTCGCGGCTGCTGTGGTTACCTGATCTTGACATTTTGGACAGATCCACATGCCTTTAGGAATGGTTTTCAGGGGCGGATCCAGGCAGTCCAGGTGAAAAACACGAGAACACGTGTCGCACATGAGCAACTGGCCACTGCGTCTGCACACAGTGCAGAAATCCTCATGGATGTCTCCCTGTGAGGAAGAATTGGACCAATCAGTGTTTGCCCCGCCCGGCTGCCCCCTCCGACCATCTGTGGAGAGGCAGGGGGAGGCACAGTGATCTGTTTGGGTTTAGTTTACACTTGGCCTTGTTTAATATCTAATGGACATGGTGTGTTTAGTTACTGAGCCCACAGAAAGGTTACCAGACACCTGGGAGTTAGAATGTGTTTTAGTAGGAGTTAAAGGGGAATTCTGTTTTTTATTTCTCCAACCTGGACTCTTATTTTCCCATGTTTGTGTGTGTAAGGGAGTGATTTGCATCCATTAAAAGTTGTGTTGTTGCTGCTGACAGACTCAGATTATTATTCTAAGTGTCTGACGACATTATGGGATGGATCCCTACAGAGATAGACCTCCACCAGACTCTATGTAAATAATCACTACTTTTAGCGTGTATAGAGCAGCATATCTCCACCAGACTTCATGTAAATAATCACTACTTTTAGCATGTATAGAGCAGCATATCTCCACCAGACTCCATGTAAATAATTACTACTTTTAGCATGTATAGAGCAGCATATCTCCACCAGACTTCATGTAAATAATCACTACTTTTAGTGTGTATAGAGCAGCATATCTCCACCAGACTCCATGTAAATAATCACTACTTTTAGCATGTATAGAGCAGCATATCTCCACCAGACTCCATGTAAATAATCACTACTTTTAGCGTGTATAGAGCAGCATATCTCCACCAGACTCCATGTAAATAATCACTACTTTTAGCGTGTATAGAGCAGCATATCTCCACCAGACTCCATGTAAATAATCACTACTTTTAGCATGTATAGAGCAGCATATCTCCACCAGACTCCATGTAAATAATCACTACTTTTAGAGTGTATAGAGCAGCATATCTCCACCAGACTCCATGTAAATAATCACTACTTTTAGAGTGTATAGAGCAGCATATCTCCACCAGACTCCATGTAAATAATCACTACTTTTAGCGTGTATAGAGCAGCATATCTCCACCAGACTCCATGTAAATAATCACTACTTTTAGAGTGTATAGAGCAGCATATCTCCACCAGACTCCATGTAAATAATCACTACTTTTAGTGTGTATAGAGCAGCATATCTCCACCAGACTCCATGTAAATAATCACTACTTTTAGAGTGTATAGAGCAGCATATCTCCACCAGACTCCATGTTAATAATCACTACTTTTAGCGTGTATAGAGCAGCATATCTCCACATGTAAATGGTGAATTAAGAGTTTATTCCAACCAGACCAGAGAGGTGATAGTTGGAACAGTGGAGAGATGAACCAAGACGGCTTTTGGTAGTTTTATTTAGTTTCTGTCCACTTTGAATGAAGTGGGTGTCACGATGATAAAAGTAGTGATTATTTACATGGAGTCTGGTGGAGATATGCTGCTCTATACACGCTAAAAGTAGTGATTATTTACATGGAGTCTGGTGGGGTTGGGGATGGTGATTTTGGGGCTGTTACATGTTAAACTATCTATCTAAATTATCTTACTCTTTACCTGAAAGGTCTACACTTACTGCAAGGTCAGACACTTAGTGGATTGGACTAATGTCAGAGACTGTTGTTCCCATCAGTCACTTAAGACACAAAAACATGGGAAAATAAGGTTGATTTAAAAAACAAAATCACCTTTAAAGGATGTTCTGGGCTACAGGACACTGTTCACTTTGTAAGGCTCAAAGTAAAAATCAAGTGATGACTGATGATTATCAAATGGAGACAAACTAATGAAGTGTGTGTGAAGGTCTCAGGGTGTAAAATGACAGGGCTACCAGGCCAATAGGGGGCGGAGTCCCGCCTCTTCCTGTAGACCGCCACGGGGCCTAACTCGGAAAATAACGTGTCCGGTAGTGAACCGGGAGAAACTACGTATTTTTTGATGCTGTTTGACTTGAGCCATGAATTACGCATATTATAGTCGTCATTTAAAAAGATAATTCATCAAGTGGAGAAAGTCTCAGGTTGTTGTTACACTGGTGAAATATCAGACTGTAAAATTTATTTTGAGTAAATAAATCGTAATATTTCCAGCAAAAAAGTTGTAATATTTCCAGCAAAAAAGTCGTAATATTTCCAGCAAAAAAGTCGTAATATTTCCAGCAAAAAAGTCGTAATATTTCAGCCCAAAAAGTCGGAATATTTCAACCAAAAAAGTCGGAATATTTCCAGCAAAAAGTCGGAATATTTCCAGCAAAAAGTCGGAATATTTTCAGCAAAAAGTCGGAATATTTTCAGCAAAAAAGTCGTAGTTTTTCACCAAAAAAGTCGTAATATTTCCAGCAAAAACTCGTAATATTTCCAGCAAAAACTCGTAATATTTCCAGCAAAAAGTCGGAATGTTTCCAGCCAAAAAAGTCGGAATATTTTCAGCCAAAAAAGTCGGAATATTTCAAGAAAACAAAAGTATAAATACTTGACATTTTTGCTCAAGATATTCAAAAACCTTTGCTCAAAATAATGATAATAATAATAATAATAATGCATTTTCAGTCTGATACTTCAACAGTTTTAGCCCAAACAGACTTTTTATATCTAGATATATATAAAATAATAATAATAATAATAATAATAATAATGCATTTTCAGTCTGATACTTCAACAGTTTTAGCCCAAACAGACTTTTTATATCTAGATATATATAAAATAATAATAATATTAATAATAATATTAATAATAATAATGCATTTTCAGTTTTACCAGTTTTCCCACAGAGACTTTCTCCACACGCTAAATTATCTTCTAACTGACGATAATGTGTAATTTCTTCATGGCTGGAGTGAAAAGGCTCCAAACGTAACGCGTCTCAGTGCGGGACACGTGTCCCCGAGCCACGGTCCCGAGGCGGTCCGTGGGGGGAGGGGCGGGGCTCTGCCTCCCTAAGAGGATTGTGTGTGACGGGGTACGCCCGTCCCCCCCGTCTCATCGTTACTTACATCCCCAGAGCTGGGGCTGGGCAGGGGGAGGGGGTGGACGGGGCTGGAGGGGGAGGTCGGGGTGAGGCTGCCCAGCTCCAGGACGCTGCTGTATTTGGGCGGGCGACCTGGGTGAAATGAGACAGACGACAAAAGACGGAAAACACAAAAACAAAAAGAAAAGAAAAGATGGAGAAGGGGGGAAGAAAGCAAAAACAAACTGTATGACATACCTTGGAAAGGGAGTCTTCGTTGGCTAGCGTGAGACAGCGGGGGAGGGGGAGGGGGAGGGGAGGAAGTCAGAAGCACAGACAGCAGTGTTAGTGCAGAGAGCTCAAGCTAACGGCGGCGCGGCAGATTATTATGATGATGATGTCTACAGAACTATGATTTTATAACGAGTTGGGGGTACTTTATTTAGATTTTCAGATGTAACCAAGTGCCATGCAATGGCTGTTTAATATTTCCTTTCTCTTCTGTAGCAGGGTCGAGGGGGGGGGGTCTGACTTTCTTCGTCTTTGCCGTGTTTGTGTAATTTTACATTAAAAAAGGCTTCAATAAAAATATCTTTTAAAAAAAAAAGTGGCGTGCAACCAATGAGATAACAGCATGTTGTTACCTAGCAACGAGAAACGGCTTCCTTGCCATCCTTGATGACGAATACCTGAACTTTGCTCTGCGCCCAACTAGCGCTGAGAGCTAATCACTACCCCCCCCCCCAACTTTAACTTGATCTGCTTTTCATCTTTTATCCCTTAAAGCGATAGTGCAGCGTTCTGAGGGCCAGACATGTAGGTTTTTTACTGATACGCCTTTATTTAAGAGAAAAGGTCAAATATTAGTGACTGTATGACGAGCTTTGTCACAGTTTGAGCCTCATGAAGCTTCAAAAAGTCGGCTAACAAGTTCCTGAACCATCATAGAAAAAAGCGACAAAAAGGAGGTAAAAACGTGGGAACAGGCGGCATGACTAGACGGGTCTAAAGCTGACTCAGTTAGTCCGCCCGCCCCTGATGGCTGAGTCTAGACGGGTCTAAAGCTGACTCAGTTAGTCCGCCCGCCCCCTGATGGCTGAGTCTAGACGGGTCTAAAGCTGACTCAGTTAGTGGGCCCGCCTCCTGATGGCTGAGTCTAGACGGGTCTAAAGCTGACTCAGTTAGTGGGCCCGCCTCCTGATGGCTGAGTCTAGACGGGTCTAAAGCTGACTCAGTTAGTGGGCCCGCCTCCTGATGGCTGAGTCTAGACGGGTCTAAAGCTGACTCAGTTAGTGGGCCCGCCCCCTGATGGCTGAGACTAGACGGGTCTAAAGCTGACTCAGTTAGTGGGCCCGCCCCCTGATGGCTGAGTCTAGACGGGTCTAAAGCTGACTCAGTTAGTGGGCCCGCCTCCTGATGGCTGAGTCTAGACGGGTCTAAAGCTGACTCAGTTAGTGGGCCCGCCTCCTGATGGCTGAGTCTAGACGGGTCTAAAGCTGACTCAGTTAGTGGGCCCGCCCCCTGATGGCTGAGTCTAGACGGGTCTAAAGCTGACTCAGTTAGTGGGCCCGCCTCCTGATGGCTGAGTCTAGACGGGTCTAAAGCTGACTCAGTTAGTGGGCCCGCCTCCTGATGGCTGAGTCTAGACGGGTCTAAAGCTGACTCAGTTAGTGGGCCCGCCCCCTGATGGCTGAGTCTAGACGGGTCTAAAGCTGACTCAGTTAGTGGGCCCGCCCCCTGATGGCTGAGTCTAGACGGGTCTAAAGCTGACTCAGTTAGTGGGCCCGCCTCCTGATGGCTGAGTCTAGACGGGTCTAAAGCTGACTCAGTTAGTGGGCCCGCCCCCTGATGGCTGAGTCTAGACGGGTCTAAAGCTGACTCAGTTAGTGGGCCCGCCCCCTGATGGCTGAGTCTAGACGGGTCTAAAGCTGACTCAGTTAGTGGGCCCGCCTCCTGATGGCTGAGTCTAGACGGGTCTAAAGCTGACTCAGTTAGTGGGCCCGCCTCCTGATGGCTGAGTCTAGACGGGTCTAAAGCTGACTCAGTTAGTGGGCCCGCCCCCTGATGGCTGAGTCTAGACGGGTCTAAAGCTGACTCAGTTAGTGGGCCCGCCTCCTGATGGCTGAGTCTAGACGGGTCTAAAGCTGACTCAGTTAGTGGGCCCGCCTCCTGATGGCTGAGTCTAGACGGGTCTAAAGCTGACTCAGTTAGTGGGCCCGCCTCCTGATGGCTGAGTCTAGACGGGTCTAAAGCTGACTCAGTTAGTGGGCCCGCCTCCTGATGGCTGAGTCTAGACGGGTCTAAAGCTGACTCAGTTAGTGGGCCCGCCTCCTGATGGCTGAGTCTAGACGGGTCTAAAGCTGACTCAGTTAGTGGGCCCGCCTCCTGATGGCTGAGTCTAGACGGGTCTAAAGCTGACTCAGTTAGTGGGCCCGCCCCCTGATGGCTGAGTCTAGACGGGTCTAAAGCTGACTCAGTTAGTGGGCCCGCCTCCTGATGGCTGAGTCTAGACGGGTCTAAAGCTGACTCAGTTAGTGGGCCCGCCCCCTGATGGCTGAGTCTAGACGGGTCTAAAGCTGACTCAGTTAGTGGGCCCGCCTCCTGATGGCTGAGTCTAGACGGGTCTAAAGCTGACTCAGTTAGTGGGCCCGCCCCCTGATGGCTGAGTCTAGACGGGTCTAAAGCTGACTCAGTTAGTGGGCCCGCCTCCTGATGGCTGAGTCTAGACGGGTCTAAAGCTGACTCAGTTAGTGGGCCCGCCTCCTGATGGCTGAGTCTAGACGGGTCTAAAGCTGACTCAGTTAGTGGGCCCGCCCCCTGATGGCTGAGTCTAGACGGGTCTAAAGCTGACTCAGTTAGTGGGCCCGCCTCCTGATGGCTGAGTCTAGACGGGTCTAAAGCTGACTCAGTTAGTGGGCCCGCCTCCTGATGGCTGAGTCTAGACGGGTCTAAAGCTGACTCAGTTAGTGGGCCCGCCTCCTGATGGCTGAGTCTAGACGGGTCTAAAGCTGACTCAGTTAGTGGGCCCGCCTCCTGATGGCTGAGTCTAGACGGGTCTAAAGCTGACTCAGTTAGTGGGCCCGCCCCCTGATGGCTGAGTCTAGACGGGTCTAAAGCTGACTCAGTTAGTGGGCCCGCCTCCTGATGGCTGAGTCTAGACGGGTCTAAAGCTGACTCAGTTAGTGGGCCCGCCTCCTGATGGCTGAGTCTAGACGGGTCTAAAGCTGACTCAGTTAGTGGGCCCGCCTCCTGATGGCTGAGTCTAGACGGGTCTAAAGCTGACTCAGTTAGTGGGCCCGCCCCCTGATGGCTGAGTCTAGACGGGTCTAAAGCTGACTCAGTTAGTGGGCCCGCCCCCTGATGGCTGAGTCTAGACGGGTCTAAAGCTGACTCAGTTAGTGGGCCCGCCCCCTGATGGCTGAGTCTAGACGGGTCTAAAGCTGACTCAGTTAGTGGGCCCGCCCCCTGATGGCTGAGTCTAGACGGGTCTAAAGCTGACTCAGTTAGTGGGCCCGCCCCCTGATGGCTGAGTCTAGACGGGTCTAAAGCTGACTCAGTTAGTGGGCCCGCCTCCTGATGGCTGAGTCTAGACGGGTCTAAAGCTGACTCAGTTAGTGGGCCCGCCCCCTGATGGCTGAGTCTAGACGGGTCTAAAGCTGACTCAGTTAGTGGGCCCGCCTCCTGATGGCTGAGTCTAGACGGGTCTAAAGCTGACTCAGTTAGTGGGCCCGCCCCCTGATGGCTGAGTCTAGACGGGTCTAAAGCTGACTCAGTTAGTGGGCCCGCCCCCTGATGGCTGAGTCTAGACGGGTCTAAAGCTGACTCAGTTAGTGGGCCCGCCCCCTGATGGCTGAGTCTAGACGGGTCTAAAGCTGACTCAGTTAGTGGGCCCGCCTCCTGATGGCTGAGTCTAGACGGGTCTAAAGCTGACTCAGTTAGTGGGCCCGCCCCCTGATGGCTGAGTCTAGACGGGTCTAAAGCTGACTCAGTTAGTGGGCCCGCCCCCTGATGGCTGAGTCTAGACGGGTCTAAAGCTGACTCAGTTAGTGGGCCCGCCTCCTGATGGCTGAGTCTAGACGGGTCTAAAGCTGACTCAGTTAGTGGGCCCGCCCCTGATGGCTGAGTCTAGACGGGTCTAAAGCTGACTCAGTTAGTGGGCCCGCCCCCTGATGGCTGAGTCTAGACGGGTCTAAAGCTGACTCAGTTAGTGGGCCCGCCTCCTGATGGCTGAGTCTA
>JAQOOF010000253.1:0-7500 GCA_029931835.1 Etheostoma nigrum
GCGTGTGTTTCTATTGAGGATTTTATTCCGCTTCTTTTGAAGGACGAATCCCGAAAAAAAAGATCCTTTTTATATTTTCCATCTGTTTTTCTCTCCCTTTACCCTTTGTATCCTCTGTTTACTCATCCGTCTCTCCCTGTATACCTCCATCTCCACATACACACACATCTGTACCTTAAGTCTCCACTCTCCACCTCCATCTTTCTCTCTATTTGTTCCTACCTTTCGGTCTCTGTCTGTCTCCATCCCTCCATCTGTCTCTGTTTATTTCCTTCCTTTCCGTCTCTGTCTGTCTCTCTGGATCTCCTCCCTCCTCCCGTCGCCCCCCCACCATCATGGCTCCAGTGTGCCGGTTCCCCCGGTTCTGCTCCCTGCTGGTCCTGCTGACTCTCCCCGCCGCGTGGAGCTCGTTCCCCCGCAGCGGCGCGGACTGCGGCCCCGGGAAGGCCGCCGACTGCCCCGGTGAGACACCGACATCCATCCGTGTAAACACAGTCAGAAAGAAAGGAAGGAAGAAAGGAAGATAGATAGATGGAGAGATAGATGGAGAGAGAGATAGACAGATAGAGAGATAGAGAGATAGATGGAGAGATACTTTATTCATCCCAAAGGAAATTTTAGGCATCCAGTACCAAGACAACCATAACACAACAAACATATACAAACATATACACACATATACACACATATACACACATATACCGCACATATACACATATACACACATATATCACACATATACACACATATACACATATACACACATATACACACATATATCACCCATATACCGCACATATACACATATACACACATATACACACATATACACACATATCACACATATATCACACGTATACACACATATACACACATATATACATATATCACACATATACACACATATATCATACATATACACATATATACACACATTTACACACATATACACACACATACACACATATATCACACATATGCACACATATACACACATATATCACACATTTACACACATTTACACACATATACACACATATACACACATATATCACCCAAATGCACACATGTATCACTATATATCACACATATACACACACATATATCAAACATATACACATATACACACATATATCACACATATACACACACATCACATATATACACACATGTATCACACATATATCACACATATACACACATATACACACATGTATCACACATATATCACACATATACACACATATACACACATGTATCACACATATATCACACATATACACACACATATATCGCACATATATCACACATATATCGCACATATACACACATATACACACATATCACACATATATCACACGTATACACACATATACACACATATACACATATATCACACATATACACACATATATCATACATATACACATATATACACACATTTACACACACATATACACACATATACCTACATATATCCCACATATGTCACACATATACACACACATCACATATATACACACATGTATCACACATATATCACACATATACACACATATACACACATGTATCACACATATACACACACATATACACACACATATATCACACATATCACATATGCACACATATATCACAAATATATCACACATATACACACATATATACATATAACACATATACACACATATACACACATATACACACATATATACATATAACACATATACACACATATACACACATATATCACACATAAACACACGTATACACACATATACACACATATATCACACATATACACACATATATCACACATATACACACATATCACACATATACACACATATACACACATATACACACATATACACACATATATACATATATCACACATATACACACATATACACACATGTATCACACATATATCGCACATATACACACATATATCACACATATATTACACATATACACACATATACACACATATATCACACATATACACACATATACGCACATATATCACACATATACACACACATATACACACATATATCACACATATATCACACATATACACACATATACACACATTTACACACATATACACACATATACACACATATATCACACATATACACACATATATCACACATATATCACACATATACACACATATACACACATTTACACACATTTACACACATATACACACATATACACACATATATCACACATATATTACACATATACACACATATACGCACATATATCACACATATACACACACATATACACACATATATCACACATATACACACATATACACACATATACACACATATACACACATTTACACACATATATCACACATATACACACATATATCACACATATACGCACATATATCACACATATACACACACATATACACACATATATCACACATATATCACACATATACACACATATACACACATTTACACACATATACACACATATATCACACATATACACACACATATACACACATATATCACACATATATCACACATATACACACATATACACACATATACACACATATACACACATATATCACACATATACCAACAGGACAGATGTTCAGCATCCACTAAAAGTTGTGTTGTTGCTGCTGACAGACTCCGATTATTATTTATATATTATTTACAGATTATAAGTGTGTGACAACATTATGGGATGGATCCCTACAGAGAGAGACCTTTTAGTTAAAGAGTAAGATCCTCTTAAAACCTCTTGAAGACCTTTCTGTTTACCA
The DNA here is from genome assembly GCA_029931835.1 of Etheostoma nigrum. Taxonomy (NCBI): domain Eukaryota; kingdom Metazoa; phylum Chordata; class Actinopteri; order Perciformes; family Percidae; genus Etheostoma; species Etheostoma nigrum. Next base: position 2,804 of record JAQOOF010000253.1, read on the forward strand.
GAAACAGCTGTGAAGAAACCCACCAAACTCCATTTAAAAAAACAATACTTTTAGCGTGTATAGAACCAACATTTAATCACATGTAATTCAGAACAATATGTGTTTATTTCAACCAAAACTAGAGAAGTGATGGTTGGAAAAGGGTACAAACGAACGAAAACGGCTTTTCATATCTTCATTTTGTTTCTGTCCACTTTGAATGAAGTGGATTCTACGTTGCTTAAATCACTGCTTATTTACATGGAGTCTGGTGGATTTGGCAAATGCAAATTTGTGGATGATTTTCATGTTTAAAAAAGGATCTTACTCTTTAACCAAAAGGATCTTACTCTTTAACTAAAAGCTGTATCTCTGTAGGGATCCATCCCATAATGTTGTCACACACTTATAATATTAATCTGAGTCTGTCAGAAACAACAACACTTTAAGATAAATACAAGCTGGACAGTCGTCCTATTAACTGACATGGTAGCTTGTTGCTGACTGCATGCAACAGTGAGACTCGCTGATGTATTTTTATGAAATATATCAGGCTGTGATGCACACACACACACACACACACACGCACACACACACACACACACACAGTACTTTACAGTTTGATGTATCCACACACACACACTGTTAGACTTAGCTGTAATTTCTACAGTTACTTACCACAAAATGCCCAGTAAAATACCATAATTTTATTTTCCGGTTAATTACTGTAATAAATATTGCATTATGGGTATTAACATTTCATTTACAGTGATTTACTGTATATTTTGAATTTGCGGTACACTGTTAGACTCTACTGTATTTCTACAGTTACTTACCACAAAAATGCCCAGTAAAATACCATAATTTTCTTTTCTGGTTCATTACTGTAATATGCATTGCATTATGGGTAGTAACATTTAATTTACAGTGATTTACTGTATTTTTTGAATTTGCGGTAGTAAAACAACAGCAGTAGTGCTACTGTAGGTGAATAAGACAGACTTAAATAAAATTGTTAGTTCATGTTATAGAAGCATAGAAATTAAATTGAAAAATAAAATATCTCTATAAAATTAAATTATTTTATTTAATAGAGATATTTTACATTTTATTTATTATGTTTTTAGCAGTGAAAGTAATTTAAAATTGTGACATGCGTTTCAGCAGTGTAAATACCTTATTGAGAGTTGTGGAGACAAACAAGAAAGGGATCACAGATATAAATGCTTGACCGCCATATTTGACCTCTGACCTAACGACTTCAAAAGAATAGCGGGTCGATACTTCAAAGGTGTTGAACGAAGTAGCGGCTCGAGACATCAAAGGAGTACCGCATTGGTCCGCGCGCACCAGAGTCCGGTCACACACACTACTCAGAGAGAGCTGGAGAAGCGTTAAGGTAAGGTCAATCTTTGCTAATTCTGTGACATTAAAATCTCTGCTGATAAACGGCGACGTTAGGTTACCGTCCTGTGTCATAGCTTGGCTAGAGCAAGCTGCTAACTAGCTTCCCCCCCAAGGAAGTCGGAGCTTAACATTTTGCCGGTGGTTTAGCTAGCTGTAATTACGACGTTCGGTAAAGCTAACACAACTCGTTTAACATGCGCTGTTCGGGACATCTTTTTTACTTTACTGTCAGACCATTGTCTGAAATACAATGTAACTTATATTCTGGAAGTTTAAGGTCGGTTGCTGCTAGCTTTTGAGCTAGCTGTTGCCGCATTTTGGCTAACGTTACCTCCGGTTAATGCTAACGTTATATTCCCGAGCCTGTTGGTTGGTTTGTCAGTGTTTTAGAATGATTAAGCAAAACTCATTACAGCTGTGTTATAGGCCTAGTATAGGCTACGCGGTTATATTAGTGGAAGTAAAGTTAACATTAAACCGTTATCTTTACATTTGCCCATCTAGTTAACATTTAGGCTGTCTTTTTTTTAAAACAGACACAAAAAAGCACCCATTCTATATGTCGGGCGACAGGAAAAGCGTCTTTAAGTAACGTTACTGTGGTGGAAGGAAAGGAAAAATGACCTTTGTAGGGTTTTTTAGCTAAAAAAGACGTGTGCTAAATTTAATTCAATGGTAACCACGATTAGCTCTAGGTTTGGTGTCTCCAGCATTTATGGAGAGCAGTTTTTTGCCTTGGCTTCAGAGTTTGGCCACTTAAAACCATCGTGACGTCCAGCAAAGATTTGCCTCAGTGCCTTACTTTGCAGTAGTAGGCCTATTATTGCTTTTTGTAATGTGATATTTCATATAGTTCATCCTTTTTAGTGTATGAGACCTAAGCTAAAGAGTGTGTAACTCAAAGCATATGGTTTTAGGAGTTGAGTCTATAGCTACCATGGTTTATGGGGGAAAAGAAAAGTAAAATTTAAAAATGTATTTTCCTAACCGTTTAAACTTAAATGTGACGGCTTGTTCAACAAGTTGTTTAAGGACTCTTTATAATGGCATAGTGATTAACTTTTAACACATCACATAACATTCTGTGTTATTCTAACTATATAAGAGTTACCTACATTATACTGGTTACCTGCATACTAATGCATTTTTTTATCTTGTTTTAATTGTGTTTATAACTCCATGCATTCATTTTAAAATATAAAATTTCATCATTTCATATGTAGAACAACAACCAGTGACTAGAACAACAGAGAGAGACGGGAGGAAGAAGAAAGCTGGAAGAAGGTCTGACTCCATGACCCACAGGAGCACATGATCCCTTTCAACAATCTATCATCATACAACAAAAAGTAAGTACAGGTGTACGTTTTGTAACCTGTGTACTCTAGAATTAGGAATATCCTGTAGACATGTGAAAAAACATCAGCACATGGCAAGCTATAGGTTTGCATGTGGAAAGGAGCGATGTCCCACTTCCTTTAAACAGGAACCACGAACACATACATACATATATACATACAGTGGGGGAAATAAGTATTTGACCCCTTGCTGATTTTGCAGGTTTGCCCACTTACAAAGAATGCAACGATCTATAATTTTAATCATATGTACATTCTAACAGTGAAAGACAGAATCCCAAAGAAAATTACAGAAAATCACATCATATGAATTTATAAAAATTGATAACCATCTGATGAGGAAAAACAAGTATTTGACCCCCTGGACAAACAGCATGTTAATATTTTGTAGAAAAGCCATTATTGGCCAGCACAGATGTCAAACGGTTTTTATAGTTGGTGACAAGGTTTGTGCACATTTCGGCAGGGATGTTGGCCCACTCCTCCCTGCAGACAGCCTCCAAATCATTCAGGTTCCGAGGTTGTCGCCTGGCAACTCGAATTTTAAGCTCCCTCCAAAGATTTTCAATTGGATTCAGGTCTGGAGACTGGCTAGGCCACTCCAGAACCTTGATGTGCTTCTTCTTCAGCCACTCTTTTGTTGCTTTGGCGGTGTGCTTAGGGTCGTTGTCGTGCTGAAACACCCATCCTCGACCCATCTTCAGCTCTCTCACTGAGGGAAGGAGATGTTGGTCCAGAATTCCACGATACATGGCCCCGTCCATCCTCCCCTCAATACGATGGAGTTGTCCCGTCCCCTTGGCTGAAAAGCACCCCCAAAGCATGATGTTGCCACCACCATGCTTTACGGTGGGGATGGTGTTCTTTGGGTTGTACTCGGTGTTCTTTGCCCTCCAAATACGACGAGTTGAGTTGAGGCCAAAAAGTTCTATTTTGGTCTCATCTGACCACATCACCTTCTTCCAGGCCTCTTCTGAGTCGTCCAGGTGGCGAATGGCGAACTTCATGCGGGCCTGTACATGTTTCTTTTTGAGCAGGGGGACCTTGCGTGCGCTGCAGGATTTCAATCCATGACGGCGTAGTGTGTTACCAACCGTTTCTTTTGTAACTGTGGTCCCAGCTTCCTTCAGTTGATTCATCAGTTCCCCCCTTGTGGTTTTGGGATGATTCCTCACCGTTCGCATGATCAGGGACACCCCACGAGGCGAGATCTTGTGTGGAGGCCCAGACCGAGGGAGGTTGGCGGTGGTGTGGTGCTTCTTCCATTTCTTGATAACTGCACCGACAGTTGATCTTTTCTCTCCAAGTTGCTTTCCGATTCTCTTGTAGCCCATCCCAGCCTTGTGCAGATCTACAATCTTGTCCCTGATGTCCGTAGAGAGCTCTTTGGTCTTGCCCATGGTGGTCATGTTGGATGCTGGTTGTTTGGGTGTTGACGGGTGTCTTTTATACAGGTAACGAGGTGAGGCAGGTGTATTTGATGTAGATAATTGGTTGGGATTGGGGCTGTGTCTTAAAGAAAGACTAACTGGCTTGTAGGAGCCAGAATACTTGCCGTTTGGTAGGGGGTCAAATACTTGTTTTTCCTCATCAGATGGTTATCAATTTTTATAAATTCATATGATGTGATTTTCTGGAATTTTCTTTGGGATTCTGTCTTTCACTGTTAGAATGTACATATGATTAAAATTATAGATCATTGCATTCTTTGTAAGTGGGCAAACCTGCAAAATCAGCAAGGGGTCAAATACTTATTTCCCCCACTGTATATGTGTGTGTGTGTGTGTGTGTGTGTGTGTGTGTGTAAATGGGCTGTATTTGAAAATGACTGCTCTTGATAATGAAAATTTTAAACCTGTTTTTCTTTTAAGATTCTTCTTAAGGATCAACCCAGATGAGGGCACCAAGTACACGGCTACAGTGGCTACAAGCCACAAGACTAGAGTCGTCCAA
>JAQOOF010000253.1:12500-15000 GCA_029931835.1 Etheostoma nigrum
CTGTGTGTGATGCTGTGTGTGTGACGCTGTGTGTGACGCTGTGTGTGTGTGACGCTGTGTGTGATGCTGTGTGTGTGACGCTGTGTGTGACGCTGTGTGTGACGCTGTGTGTGACGCTGTGTGTGACGCTGTGTGTGTGTGACGCTGTGTGTGACGCTGTGTGTGTGTCACGCTGTGTGTGCACGCTGTGTGTGTGTGACGCTGTGTGTGTGACGCTGTGTGTGTGTGACGCTGTGTGTGACGCTGTGTGTGTATGACGCTGTGTGTGTGTGACGCTGTGTGTGACGCCGTGTGTGTGTGACGCTGTGTGTGTGTGACGCTGTGTGTGACGCTGTGTGTGTGTGACGCTGTGTGTGTGTGACGCTGTGTGTGACGCTGTGTGTGTATGACGCTGTGTGTGTGTGACGCTGTGTGTGACGCTGTGTGTGTGTGACGCTGTGTGTGACGCTGTGTGTGTATGACGCTGTGTGTGTGTGACGCTGTGTGTGACGCTGTGTGTGTGTGACGCTGTGTGTGACGCTGTGTGTGTGACGCTGTGTGTGACGCTGTGTGTGACGCTGTGTGTGACGCTGTGTGTGTGCGACGCTGTGTGTGTGCGACGCTGTGTGTGTGTGACGCTGTGTGTGTGTGACGCTGTGTGTGTTTCTCAGATGTGTCGGAGAAGAAGAGCGACCTGCGAGTGTGCGACTCCGGGACGTGTCGCTTCGGAGGAAGCTGCCGCGAGAACGGAGCCGACATCAAGTGTGTCTGTCAGTTCCATGTGAGTCACACACACACACACACACACACACACACACAAACACACACATAGACACACACACACACATTCACACACACACACACGCACACACACAAACCCATATATACACATATATATATGTGTGTATGTGTGTCTTATTATGATTATGATTTATGATTGTGATTATTATGATGATGATTAGTATTATTATTATTATTGTTATGATGATTATTATTATTGTTATTATTATTATTATATATTGTTATTCCAGTGCAGTAAGAAGTACGTCCCTGTGTGCGGGACCAACGGAGACACGTACCAGAACGAGTGTTTCCTGAGACGCGCTGCCTGCAAGAAACAACGAGCCATCGCCATCCTGTCAGAGGGAGCCTGTTACCACGGTAACACACTCATTCACAGCTCACATCCTGTCAGAGGGAGCCTGTTACCACGGTAACACACTCATTCACAGCTCACATCCTGTCAGAGGGAGCCTGTTACCACGGTAACACACTCACTCACAGCTCACATCCTGTCAGAGGGAGCCTGTTACCACGGTAACACACTCATTCACAGCTCACATCCTGTCAGAGGGAGCCTGTTACCACGGTAACACACTCACTCACATCTCACATCCTGTCAGAGGGAGCCTGTTACCACGGTAACACACTCACTCACATCTCACATCCTGTCAGAGGGAGCCTGTTACCACGGTAACACACTCACTCACATCTCACATCCTGTCAGAGGGAGCCTGTTACCACGGTAACACACTCATTCACAGCTCACATCCTGTCAGAGGGAGCCTGTTACACTCATTCACAGCTCACATCCTGTCAGAGGGAGCCTGTTACCACGGTAACACACTCACTCACATTTCACAACGCACGCAATGAAATCCTGTCTCTGACTAGCATTAACCTTCCTGTTTCCTCCGACTTCCTAAAGTTTCTATATCAGAAATTTGGGTTTTATCAACCAAATGTTCCAAAAATAACGTGGATGGATCCGTTTACTAATTTCTTGGAATTTGGGTGTTTTATTCAAATTTATAGCATTTAAAAAAAAATGATGAAAGAACTTTGAAAAAAGGGACAAAAATGACGAAAAAAACAACAAAAACCCCAAAAATGTGCAGAACAAAAGTGACAATAACATCGGGGAAAAGGGCAGAAAACTGACCTCTAACTGACCCCTAACTGACCTCTAACTGACCTCTAACTGACCCCTAACTGACCTCTAACTGACCCCTAACTGACCTCTAACTGACCTCTAACTGACCCCTAACTGACCTCAAACTGACCTCTAACTGACCTCTAACTGATCTCTAACTGACCTCTAACTGACCCCTAACTGACCTCTAACTGACCTCAAACTGACCTCTAACTGACCTCTAACTGACCCCTAACTGACCTCTAACTGACCCCTAACTGACCTCTAACTGACCTCTAACTGACCCCTAACTGACCTCAAACTGACCTCTAACTGACCTCTAACTGACCTCTAACTGACCCCTAACTGACCTCTAACTGACCTCAAACTGACCTCTAACTGACCTCTAACTGACCCCTAACTGACCTCTAACTGACCTCTAACTGACCCCTAACTGACCTCTAACTGACCCCTAACTGACCTCTAACTGACCTCTAACTGACCCCTAACTGACCTCAAACTGACCTCTAACTGACCTCTAACTGATCTCTAACTGACCTCTAACTGACCCCTAACTGACCTCTAACTGACCTCAAACTGACCTCTAAC
>JAQOOF010000253.1:22500-35000 GCA_029931835.1 Etheostoma nigrum
TTCGTAGTATATGAGATACAACTTGAAAATACACACATTCGTAGTATATGAGATACAAGCTGGATATTCACATTTATAAGAAAATACACACATTCGTAGTATATGAGATACAACTTGAAAATACACACATTCGTAGTATATGAGATACAAGCTGGATATTCATATTTATAAGAAAATACACACATTCGTAGTATATGAGATACAACCTGAAAATACACACATTCGTAGTATATGAGATACAACTTGAAAATACACACATTCGTAGTATATGAGATACAACTTGAAAATACACACATTCGTAGTATATGAGATACAAGCTGGATATTCACATTTATAAGAAAATACACACATTCGTAGTATATGAGATACAACCTGAAAATACACACATTCGTAGTATATGAGATACAACCTGAAAATACACACATTCGTAGTATATGAGATACAAGCTGGATATTCAAATTTATAAGAAAATACACACATTCGTAGTATATGAGATACAACTTGAAAATACACACATTCGTAGTATATGAGATACAACTTGAAAATACACACATTCGTAGTATATGAGATACAACTTGAAAATACACACATTCGTAGTATATGAGATACAACTTGAAAATACACACATTCGTAGTATATGAGATACAACTTGAAAATACACACATTCGTAGTATATGAGATACAAGCTGGATATTCACATTTATAAGAAAATACACACATTCGTAGTATATGAGATACAACCTGAAAATACACACATTCGTAGTATATGAGATACAACCTGAAAATACACACATTCGTAGTATATGAGATACAAGCTGGATATTCAAATTTATAAGAAAATACACACATTCGTAGTATATGAGATACAAGCTGGATATTCAAATTTATAAGAAAATACACACATTCGTAGTATATGAGATACAACTTGAAAATACACACATTCGTAGTATATGAGATACAACTTGAAAATACACACATTCGTAGTATATGAGATACAACCTGAAAATACACACATTCGTAGTATATGAGATACAACTTGAAAATACACACATTCGTAGTATATGAGATACAACTTGAAAATACACACATTCGTAGTATATGAGATACAACTTGAAAATACACACATTCGTAGTATATGAGATACAACTTGAAAATACACACATTCGTAGTATATGAGATACAAGCTGGATATTCAAATTTATAAGAAAATACACACATTCGTAGTATATGAGATACAACCTGAAAATACACACATTCGTAGTATATGAGATACAACTTGAAAATACACACATTCGTAGTATATGAGATACAACCTGAAAATACACACATTCGTAGTATATGAGATACAAGCTGGATATTCAAATTTATAAGAAAATACACACATTCGTAGTATATGAGATACAACCTGAAAATACACACATTCGTAGTATATGAGATACAACCTGAAAATACACACATTCGTAGTATATGAGATACAAGCTGGATATTCAAATTTATAAGAAAATACACACATTCGTAGTATATGAGATACAAGCTTGAGATATATACACGATATATATAAGAAAATACACACATTCGTAGTATATGAGATACAACTTGAAAATACACACATTCGTAGTATATGAGATACAACTTGAAAATACACACATTCGTAGTATATGAGATACAACTTGAAAATACACACATTCGTAGTATATGAGATACAAGCTGGATATTCAAATTTATAAGAAAATACACACATTCGTAGTATATGAGATACAACCTGAAAATACACACATTCGTAGTATATGAGATACAACCTGAAAATACACACATTCGTAGTATATGAGATACAAGCTGGATATTCAAATTTATAAGAAAATACACACATTCGTAGTATATGAGATACAAGCTGGATATTCACATTTATAAGAAAATACACACATTCGTAGTATATGAGATACAACTTGAAAATACACACATTCGTAGTATATGAGATACAACTTGAAAATACACACATTCGTAGTATATGAGATACAACCTGAAAATACACACATTCGTAGTATATGAGATACAACTTGAAAATACACACATTCGTAGTATATGAGATACAACCTTGAAAATACACACATTCGTAGTATATGAGATACAACTTGAAAATACACACATTCGTAGTATATGAGATACAACTTGAAAATACACACATTCGTAGTATATGAGATACAAGCTGGAAAATATTCACACATTCGTAGTATATGAGATACAAGCTGGATATTCAAATTTATAAGAAAATACACACATTCGTAGTATATGAGATACAACCTGAAAATACACACATTCGTAGTATATGAGATACAACCTGAAAATACACACATTCGTAGTATATGAGATACAAGCTGGATATTCAAATTTATAAGAAAATACACACATTCGTAGTATATGAGATACAACTTGAAAATACACACATTCGTAGTATATGAGATACAACTTGAAAATACACACATTCGTAGTATATGAGATACAACTTGAAAATACACACATTCGTAGTATATGAGATACAACTTGAAAATACACACATTCGTAGTATATGAGATACAACTTGAAAATACACACATTCGTAGTATATGAGATACAAGCTGGATATTCACATTTATAAGAAAATACACACATTCGTAGTATATGAGATACAACCTGAAAATACACACATTCGTAGTATATGAGATACAACCTGAAAATACACACATTCGTAGTATATGAGATACAAGCTGGATATTCAAATTTATAAGAAAATACACACATTCGTAGTATATGAGATACAAGCTGGATATTCAAATTTATAAGAAAATACACACATTCGTAGTATATGAGATACAACTTGAAAATACACACATTCGTAGTATATGAGATACAACTTGAAAATACACACATTCGTAGTATATGAGATACAACCTGAAAATACACACATTCGTAGTATATGAGATACAACTTGAAAATACACACATTCGTAGTATATGAGATACAACTTGAAAATACACACATTCGTAGTATATGAGATACAACTTGAAAATACACACATTCGTAGTATATGAGATACAACTTGAAAATACACACATTCGTAGTATATGAGATACAAGCTGGATATTCAAATTTATAAGAAAATACACACATTTGTAGTATATGAGATACAAGCTGGATATTCAAATTTATAAGAAAATACACACATTCGTAGTATATGAGATACAACCTGAAAATACACACATTCGTAGTATATGAGATACAACTTGAAAATACACACATTCGTAGTATATGAGATACAACCTGAAAATACACACATTCGTAGTATATGAGATACAAGCTGGATATTCAAATTTATAAGAAAATACACACATTCGTAGTATATGAGATACAACCTGAAAATACACACATTCGTAGTATATGAGATACAACCTGAAAATACACACATTCGTAGTATATGAGATACAAGCTGGATATTCAAATTTATAAGAAAATACACACATTCGTAGTATATGAGATACAAGCTGGATATTCACATTTATAAGAAAATACACACATTCGTAGTATATGAGATACAACTTGAAAATACACACATTCGTAGTATATGAGATACAACTTGAAAATACACACATTCGTAGTATATGAGATACAACTTGAAAATACACACATTCGTAGTATATGAGATACAAGCTGGATATTCAAATTTATAAGAAAATACACACATTCGTAGTATATGAGATACAACCTGAAAATACACACATTCGTAGTATATGAGATACAACCTGAAAATACACACATTCGTAGTATATGAGATACAAGCTGGATATTCAAATTTATAAGAAAATACACACATTCGTAGTATATGAGATACAAGCTGGATATTCACATTTATAAGAAAATACACACATTCGTAGTATATGAGATACAACTTGAAAATACACACATTCGTAGTATATGAGATACAACTTGAAAATACACACATTCGTAGTATATGAGATACAACTTGAAAATACACACATTCGTAGTATATGAGATACAAGCTGGATATTCAAATTTATAAGAAAATACACACATTCGTAGTATATGAGATACAACATGAAAATACACACATTCGTAGTATATGAGATACAACTTGAAAATACACACATTCGTAGTATATGAGATACAAGCTGGATATTCACATTTATAAGAAAATACACACATTCGTAGTATATGAGATACAACCTGAAAATACACACATTCGTAGTATATGAGATACAACCTGAAAATACACACATTCGTAGTATATGAGATACAAGCTGGATATTCAAATTTATAAGAAAATACACACATTCGTAGTATATGAGATACAAGCTGGATATTCAAATTTATAAGAAAATACACACATTCGTAGTATATGAGATACAACTTGAAAATACACACATTCGTAGTATATGAGATACAACTTGAAAATACACACATTCGTAGTATATGAGATACAAGCTGGATATTCAAATTCATAAGAAAATACACACATTCGTAGTATATGAGATACAACTTGAAAATACACACATTCGTAGTATATGAGATACAAGCTGGATATTCAAATTTATAAGAAAATACACACATTCGTAGTATATGAGATACAACTTGAAAATACACACATTCGTAGTATATGAGATACAACTTGAAAATACACACATTCGTAGTATATGAGATACAAGCTGGATAATCAAATTTATGAGAAAATACACACATTTGTAGTATATGAGATACAACTTGAAAATACACACATTCGTAGTATATGAGATACAAGCTGGATATTCAAATTTATAAGAAAATACACACATTCGTAGTATATGAGATACAACCTGAAAATACACACATTCGTAGTATATGAGATACAACCTGAAAATACACACATTCGTAGTATATGAGATACAAGCTGGATATTCAAATTTATAAGAAAATACACACATTCGTAGTATATGAGATACAAGCTGGATATTCAAATTTATAAGAAAATACACACATTCGTAGTATATGAGATACAACTTGAAAATACACACATTCGTAGTATATGAGATACAACTTGAAAATACACACATTCGTAGTATATGAGATACAAGCTGGATATTCAAATTTATAAGAAAATACACACATTTGTAGTATATGAGATACAAGCTGGATATTCAAATTTATAAGAAAATACACACATTCGTAGTATATGAGATACAACCTGAAAATACACACATTCGTAGTATATGAGATACAACCTGAAAATACACACATTCGTAGTATATGAGATACAAGCTGGATATTCAAATTTATAAGAAAATACACACATTCGTAGTATATGAGATACAACCTGAAAATACACACATTCGTAGTATATGAGATACAACTTGAAAATACACACATTCGTAGTATATGAGATACAACCTGAAAATACACACATTCGTAGTATATGAGATACAACTTGAAAATACACACATTCGTAGTATATGAGATACAACTTGAAAATACACACATTCGTAGTATATGAGATACAACTTGAAAATACACACATTCGTAGTATATGAGATACAACTTGAAAATACACACATTCGTAGTATATGAGATACAACTTGAAAATACACACATTCGTAGTATATGAGATACAACTTGAAAATACACACATTCGTAGTATATGAGATACAAGCTGGATATTCAAATTTATAAGAAAATACACACATTCGTAGTATATGAGATACAACCTGAAAATACACACATTCGTAGTATATGAGATACAACCTGAAAATACACACATTCGTAGTATATGAGATACAAGCTGGATATTCAAATTTATAAGAAAATACACACATTCGTAGTATATGAGATACAAGCTGGATATTCAAATTTATAAGAAAATACACACATTCGTAGTATATGAGATACAACTTGAAAATACACACATTCGTAGTATATGAGATACAACTTGAAAATACACACATTCGTAGTATATGAGATACAACTTGAAAATACACACATTCGTAGTATATGAGATACAAGCTGGATATTCAAATTCATAAGAAAATACACACATTCGTAGTATATGAGATACAACTTGAAAATACACACATTCGTAGTATATGAGATACAAGCTGGATATTCAAATTTATAAGAAAATACACACATTCGTAGTAAATGAGATACAAGCTGGATATTCAAATTTATAAGAAAATACACACATTCGTAGTATATGAGATACAACTTGAAAATACACACATTCGTAGTATATGAGATACAACTTGAAAATACACACATTCGTAGTATATGAGATACAACCTGAAAATACACACATTCGTAGTATATGAGATACAACTTGAAAATACACACATTCGTAGTATATGAGATACAACTTGAAAATACACACATTCGTAGTATATGAGATACAACTTGAAAATACACACATTCGTAGTATATGAGATACAACTTGAAAATACACACATTCGTAGTATATGAGATACAAGCTGGATATTCAAATTTATAAGAAAATACACACATTCGTAGTATATGAGATACAACCTGAAAATACACACATTCGTAGTATATGAGATACAACCTGAAAATACACACATTCGTAGTATATGAGATACAAGCTGGATATTCAAATTTATAAGAAAATACACACATTCGTAGTATATGAGATACAAGCTGGATATTCAAATTTATAAGAAAATACACACATTCGTAGTATATGAGATACAACTTGAAAATACACACATTCGTAGTATATGAGATACAACTTGAAAATACACACATTCGTAGTATATGAGATACAACTTGAAAATACACACATTCGTAGTATATGAGATACAAGCTGGATATTCAAATTCATAAGAAAATACACACATTCGTAGTATATGAGATACAACTTGAAAATACACACATTCGTAGTATATGAGATACAAGCTGGATATTCAAATTTATAAGAAAATACACACATTCGTAGTAAATGAGATACAAGCTGGATATTCAAATTTATAAGAAAATACACACATTCGTAGTATATGAGATACAACTTGAAAATACACACATTCGTAGTATATGAGATACAACTTGAAAATACACACATTCGTAGTATATGAGATACAACCTGAAAATACACACATTCGTAGTATATGAGATACAACTTGAAAATACACACATTCGTAGTATATGAGATACAACTTGAAAATACACACATTCGTAGTATATGAGATACAACTTGAAAATACACACATTCGTAGTATATGAGATACAACTTGAAAATACACACATTCGTAGTATATGAGATACAACCTGAAAATACACACATTCGTAGTATATGAGATACAACCTGAAAATACACACATTCGTAGTATATGAGATACAACTTGAAAATACACACATTCGTAGTATATGAGATACAAGCTGGATATTTAAATTTATAAGAAAATACACACATTCGTAGTATATGAGATACAACCTGAAAATACACACATTCGTAGTATATGAGATACAACTTGAAAATACACACATTCGTAGTATATGAGATACAAGCTGGATATTCACATTTATAAGAAAATACACACATTCGTAGTATATGAGATACAAGCTGGATATTCACATTTATAAGAAAATACACACATTCGTAGTATATGAGATACAACCTGGATATTCCCAGAGATTAAAGTCACAAAATCAAAAAAAACTTGATTGTATAGTATGTCGAAAAAACTTCATAGTGTAGTATGTCGAAAAAACTTCATAGTGTAGTATGTCAAAAAAACTTCATAGTGTAGTATGTCAAAAAAACTTCATAGTATAGTATGTCGAAAAAACTTCATAGTATAGTATGTCGAAAAAACTTCATAGTGTAGTATGTCAAAAAAACTTCATAGTATAGTATGTCGAAAAAACTTCATAGTGTAGTATGTCGAAAAAACTTCATAGTGTAGTATGTCAAAAAAACTTCATAGTATAGTATGTCGAAAAAACTTCATAGTATAGTATGTCGAAAAAACTTCATAGTATAGTATGTCAAAAAAACTTCATAGTATAGTATGTCGAAAAAACTTCATAGTGTAGTATGTCAAAAAAACTTCATAGTATAGTATGTCGAAAAAACTTCATAGTGTAGTATGTCAAAAAAACTTCATAGTATAGTATGTCAAAAAAACTTCATAGTATAGTATGTCGAAAAAACTTCATAGTGTAGTATGTCAAAAAAACTTCATAGTATAGTATGTCGAAAAAACTTCATAGTGTAGTATGTCGAAAAAACTTCATAGTATAGTATGTCGAAAAAACTTCATAGTGTAGTTTGTCGAAAAAACTTCATAGTGTAGTATGTCAAAAAAACTTCATAGTATAGTATGTCGAAAAAACTTCATAGTGTAGTATGTCAAAAAAACTTCATAGTATAGTATGTCGAAAAAACTTCATAGTGTAGTATGTCGAAAAAACTTCATAGTGTAGTATGGAAAAAATACTTCATAGTATAGTATGTTGAAAAAACTTCATAGTATAGTTTGTCAAAAAAACTTCATAGTGTAGTATGGAAAAAAAACTTCATAGTATAGTATGTTGAAAAAACTTCATAGTATAGTATGTTGAAAAAACTTCATAGTGTAGTATGTCAAAAAAACTTCATAGTGTAGTATGTCAAAAAAACTTCATAGTATAGTATGTCAAAAAAACTTCATAGTATAGTATGTCAAAAAAACTTCATAGTATAGTATGTCGAAAAAACTTCATAGTATAGTATGTCAAAAAAACTTCATAGTATAGTATGTCGAAAAAACTTCATAGTATAGTATGTCAAAAAAAGTCATAGTATAGTATGTTGAAAAAACTTCATAGTATAGTATGTCAAAAAAACTTCATAGTATAGTATGTCGAAAAAACTTCATAGTATAGTATGTAGAAAAAACTTCATAGTATAGTATGTAGAAAAAAGTAGTAGTATAGTATGTCGAAAAAACTTCATAGTATAGTATGTCAAAAAAACTTCATAGTATAGTATGTAGAAAAAACTTCATAGTATAGTATGTCAAAAAAACTTCATAGTATAGTATGTCGAAAAAACTTCATAGTATCGTATGTCGAAAAAACTTCATAGTATAGTATGTCAAAAAAACTTCATAGTATAGTATGTAGAAAAAACTTCATAGTATAGTATGTAGAAAAAACTTCATAGTATAGTATGTAGAAAAAACTTCATAGTATAGTATGTCAAAAAAACTTCATAGTATAGTATGTCAAAAAAACTTCATAGTATAGTATGTAGAAAAAACTTCATAGTATAGTATGTCCAAAAAACTTCATAGTATAGTATGTCAAAAAAACTTCATAGTATAGTATGTCAAAAAAACTTCATAGTGTAGTATGTCGAAAAAAAGTCATAGTACTAGTATGTCGAAAAAACTTCATAGTGTAGTATGTCGACAAAACTTCATAGAATAGTATGTCGAAAAAACTTCATAGTATAGTATGTCGAAAAAAAGTCATAGTACTAGTATGTCGAAAAAACTTCATAGTGTAGTATGTCAAAAAAACTTCATAGTGTAGTATGTCAAAAAAACTTCATAGTATAGTATGGAGAAAAAACTTCATAGTGTAGTATGGAAAAAAAACTTCATAGTATAGTATGTCAAAAAAACTTCATAGTATAGTATGTCAAAAAAACTTCATAGTATAGTATGTCAAAAAAACTTCATAGTGTAGTATGTCGAAAAAACTTCATAGTGTAGTATGTCAAAAAAACTTCATAGTATAGTATGTCAAAAAAACTTCCTAGTGTAGTATTTAGAAAAAACTTCATAGTATAGTATGTCAAAAAAACTTCATAGCATAGTATGTCAAAAAAACTTCATAGTATAGTATGTCGAAAAAACTTCATAGTATAGTATGTCAAAAAAACTTCATAGTATAGTATGTCAAAAAAACTTCATAGTATAGTATGTCGAAAAAACTTCATAGTATAGTATGTCGAAAAAACTTCATAGTATAGTATGTCAAAAAAAGTCATAGTATAGTATGTCGAAAAAACTTCATAGTATAGTATGTCAAAAAAACTTCATAGTATAGTATGTCAAAAAAACTTCATAGTATAGTATGTAGAAAAAACTTCATAGTATAGTATGTAGAAAAAACTTCATAGTATAGTATGTAGAAAAAACTTCATAGTATAGTATGTAGAAAAAAGTAGTAGTATAGTATGTCGAAAAAACTTCATAGTATAGTATGTCAAAAAAACTTCATAGTATAGTATGTCGAAAAAACTTCATAGTATAGTATGTCAAAAAAACTTCATAGTATAGTATGTCGAAAAAACTTCATAGTATAGTATGTCAAAAAAACTTCATAGTATAGTATGTCGAAAAAGCTTCATAGTATAGTATGTCGAAAAAACTTCATAGTATAGTATGTTGAAAAAACTTCATAGTATAGTATGTAGAAAAAACTTCATAGTATAGTATGTAGAAAAAACTTCATAGTATAGTATGTAGAAAAAAGTAGTAGTATAGTATGTCGAAAAAACTTCATAGTATAGTATGTCAAAAAAACTTCATAGTATAGTATGTTGAAAAAACTTCATAGTATAGTATGTCGAAAAAACTTCATAGTATAGTATGTCAAAAAAACTTCATAGTATAGTATGTCGAAAAAACTTCATAGTATAGTATGTCAAAAAAACTTCATAGTATAGTATGTCGAAAAAACTTCATAGTATAGTATGTCAAAAAAAGTCATAGTATAGTATGTTGAAAAAACTTCATAGTATAGTATGTCAAAAAAACTTCATAGTATAGTATGTCGAAAAAACTTCATAGTATAGTATGTAGAAAAAACTTCATAGTATAGTATGTAGAAAAAAGTAGTAGTATAGTATGTCGAAAAAACTTCATAGTATAGTATGTCAAAAAAACTTCATAGTATAGTATGTAGAAAAAACTTCATAGTATAGTATGTCAAAAAAACTTCATAGTATAGTATGTCGAAAAAACTTCATAGTATAGTATGTCAAAAAAACTTCATAGTATAGTATGTAGAAAAAACTTCATAGTATAGTATGTAGAAAAAAATTCATAGTATAGTATGTAGAAAAAAATTCATAGTATAGTATCTCAAAAAAACTTCATAGTATAGTATGTCAAAAAAACTTCATAGTATAGTATGTAGAAAAAACTTCATAGTATAGTATGTCCAAAAAACTTCATAGTATAGTATGTCAAAAAAACTTCATAGTATAGTATGTCAAAAAAACTTCATAGTGTAGTATGTCGAAAAAAAGTCATAGTACTAGTATGTCGAAAAAACTTCATAGTGTAGTATGTCGACAAAACTTCATAGAATAGTATGTCGAAAAAACTTCATAGTATAGTATGTCGAAAAAAAGTCATAGTACTAGTATGTCGAAAAAACTTCATAGTGTAGTATGTCAAAAAAACTTCATAGTGTAGTATGTCAAAAAAACTTCATAGTATAGTACTGTATGTAGAAAAAACTTCATAGTGTAGTATGGAAAAAAAACTTCATAGTATAGTATGGAGAAAAAACTTCATAGTGTAGTATGGAAAAAAAACTTCATAGTATAGTATGGAGAAAAAACTTCATAGTGTAGTATGGAAAAAAAAACTTCATAGTGTAGTACGTAGAAAAGTACTATCATAGTACGTGAAATGTATTTTGAGAAGAACGGAGCCGAGAGAAGAAACTCAGTCAGTCTGAATCATGGTGATTACGTATTTTTGTGTACTTTGTATGTTTTCAGTGTACTTTGTATGTTTAGTATTTTAGTGTACTTTGTATGTTTTTCAGTGTACTTTGTATGTTTTTCAGTGTACTTTGTATGTTTGTTATGAATCACGACCTACATTTTGCTCCCTATGTGACTGCATATTGTTTCCGTGACAATAAAATAGAATTGAGAAAGGGTGATGGTGAAGAGGAGAGGAGGAGAGGAAGGGGAGGAAGGGGAGGAAGGAGAGGAAGGAGAGGAAGGAGAGGAAGGGGAGGAAGGGGAGGAAGGAGAGGTAAAGGAGAGGAAGGAGAGGAAGGGGAGGAAGGAGAGGAAGGAGAGGAAGGAGAGGTAAAGGAGAGGAAGGAGAGGAAGGGGAGGTAAAGGAGAGGAAGGGGAGGAAGGAGAGGAAGGGGAGGTAAAGGAGAGGAAGGGGAGGAAGGAGAGGAAGGGGAGGTAAAGGAGAGGAAGGAGAGGTAAAGGAGAGGAAGGAGAGGAAGGGGAGGAAGGGGAGGTAAAGGAGAGGAAGGAGAGGAAGGGGAGGAAGGGGAGGTAAAGGAGAGGAAGGAGAGGAAGGAGAGGAAGGGGAGGAAGGAGAGGTAAAGGAGAGGAAGGAGAGGAAGGGGAGGAAGGAGAGGAAGGAGAGGAAGGAGAGGAAGGGGAGGAAGGAGAGGAAGGGGAGGAAGGAGAGGAAGGAGAGGAAGGGGAGGAAGGAGAGGAAGGGGAGGAAGGAGAGGAAAGGAGAAGGAAGGGGAGGAAGGAGAGGAAGGAGAGGAAGGGA
>JAQOOF010000253.1:40000-41608 GCA_029931835.1 Etheostoma nigrum
ATACTACTCAGATCCTCTCTCCTCGTTATACTACTCAGATCTCTCTCTCCTCGTTATACTACTCAGATCCTCTCTCCTCGTTATACTACTCAGATCATCTCTCCTCGTTATACTACTCAGATCCTCTCTCCTCGTTATACTACTCAGATTCTCCTCGTTATACTACTCAGATTCTCCTCGTTATACTACTCAGATCTCTCTCCTCGTTATACTACTCAGATCCTCTCTCCTCGTTATACTACTCAGATCTCCTCGTCATACTACTAGATCATCTCTCGTTATACTACTCAGATCCTCTCTCCTCGTTATACTACCAATCCTCTCTCCTCGTTATACTACTCAGATCATCTCTCCTCGTTATACTACTCAGATCCTCTCTCCTCGTCATCTATCACTCATCCTCCACGATCACTCAATTCTCCTCGTTATACTACTCAGATCCTCTCTCCTCGTTATACTACTCAGATCCTCTCTCACTCGTTATACTACTCTCTCCTCATACACTCAGATTCTCCTCGTTATACTACTCAGATCATCTCTCCTCGTTATACTACTCAGATCCTCTCTCCTCGTTATACTACTCAGATTCTCCTCGTTATACTACTCAGATCCTCTCTCCTCGTTATACTACTCAGATCCTCTCTCCTCGTTATACTACTCATGATCTCTCTCTCCTCGTTATACTACTCAGATCCTCTCTCCTCGTTATACTACTCAGATCCTCTCTCCTCGTTATACTACTCATATCCTCTCTCCTCGTTATACTACTCAGATCATCTCTCCTCGTTATACTACTCAGATCCTCTCTCCTCGTTATACTACTCAGATCCCTCTCCTCGTTACTACTCAGATTCTCCCCGTTATACTACTCAGATCCTCTCTCCTCGTTATACTACTCAGATCATCCTCTCTCCTCGTTATACTACTCAGATCCTCTCTCCTCGTTATACTACTCAGACCTCTCTCCTCGTTATACTACTCAGATCCCTCTCCTCGTTATACTACTCAGATCCTCTCTCCTCGTTATACTACTCAGATCATCTCTCCTCGTTATACTACTCAGATCCTCTCTCCTCGTTATACTACTCAGATCATCTCTCCTCGTTATACTACTCAGATCATCTCTCCTCGTTATACTACTCAGATCCTCTCTCCTCGTTATACTACTCAGATCCTCTCTCCTCGTTATACTTACTCACGATCCTCTCTCCTCGTTATACTACTCAGATCCATCTCTCCTCGTTATACTACTCAGATCCCTCCTCTCTCCTCCGTCATACTACATCATTCTCCTCGTTATACTACTCAGATCCTCTCTCCTCGTTATACTACTCAGATCCTCTCTCCTCGTTATACTACTCAGATCCTCTCTCCTCGTTATACTACTCAGATTCTCCGTTATATCTAGATCTCTCTCCTCGTTATACTACTCAGATCCCTCTCTCCTCGTTATACTACTCTCCTCTCCTACTCGTTATCCACTCTTCTCCTTCGTTATACTACTCAGATCCTCTCTCCTCGTTATACTACTCAGATCCTCTCTCCTCGTTATACTACTCAGATCATCTCTCCTCGTTATACTACTCAGATCCTCTCTCCTCGTTATAC